>JBBUKS010000017.1:711319-732865 GCA_038050645.1 Hedychium gardnerianum
TTGAGAATCGGGGCAAAAAAAAAGCGTGCGCGCGAAGGAAGAGAGAAAGAACAGATGAATTAAAAAAATTTAATTTTAGCCACATCAGGTGCCCACGTAAGCTGTCGCCCATGATCACTCACATAAAGATGTACAAACTATCAAATCATATATATATATATATATTCACGGATCCAACTCTAATTAAAATTAAATTAGAGGGATTATCTTGATTTTTTAGTTATACATTCTTAAAGAAGTAACGGTCACGAGGAATCTACAAAGAAATAATATGAGAATGATTGATAAAAGCGAGAGATTCCAAGAGAAGTGACACGATCGACGTGAGCTTTATGATTTAAGGAACTAGGGGAAAAGAAGAGAGAAAAAGAATATAAGCATATGAAGTTTTGAAGGAAAAAAATAAAAATCGAGGTCAAATAAATTCCGCGCAAAAAAAGAGAAGGAAAAAAGGAATTAAAAAATATCATTAAAAGTCGCATCAAGTATGCACATAGACGGTTGACCACGATCATATATAATTTTAAGATGATTAATTTAATTTTCTAAAAAAAATTTATTAATCATCCAAAATAAATTAAAAAATACTTATCACTTAAATTATCCATCTCATTTGATTTTTTTTTTTATATAAATATACCATAACTAATAGCTGGGGATCGAATCAACCTACACTCCTCTTCCGTGCCAAGGAAGAAAGTATTATTGGTGTTTTATATTTGATTTCCAAGTCACAATCATGGACTAATCAATGCCATAATTAAATTCCGTTGCCTTATCGTGCCGAATTAGGAATGGCACAGATGGTTAGTTATAGGCCGCACCCGATACGATTTGTGATGTCGTGTCAGTGATCCGACACAGGTTCGGCCTCCGTCAAGCTAGGTTAGTTGGTGGTGGCAGTGAACCACTTGCGCCGGTCACTTTGCCGACGGGAAACTAATCTTCGCCCATGTGGAGGCCACTCCGGTTTTAGTACGAATGGCAACTGTCTCTGGCCGTGTAAAGTGAGCTGTTGGCTTGCAGGATAAAAGAGACGCATGTGCTGTGGTATGGCTCAGCATCATCTTCGTTGGGAGAACAACAAAAGATTGTTCATCTTATCTTTTCTTTGCATCTTCCCTCAAATTACAAGTTAGATTACTTGATTATTGTCGTTTTTTAATTTTTTTTTTGTATAACTCTCATACTTTTATTTTTCTGTCTCAACTCTCTTAAAAGCTTTCATCTTTATGCATTTCAGGAAAAGTATATTGTCTTAGAAATTCTGGTGATAAAAAATGAAACGCTCGCTTCCAGTGTTTAGACCTCATGATGATAATACCTCATGTATTAGTCATCAGTCCATCCAGTGAGGACTTGTGTTGGAAATTCTAAAGGTAGAAGATGTTGATTTCAGGTAAACAATGTAGATTCATAAGTCCATAGATTTTGCATGAGATGGGTTCATGTATATCAAAACTAGTACTGCAAAACTGTGGCACTGTGTATTCTGCTAGTGCAGCAAATGGATATATTACTTCACTTTGTAGTAATTTAAACATAAGAGAATGAATAGAGACCTATATATACTGTGACACTGTCAAACTTGCATCAATGCAATAGCTCCAAAATTCAAAGTATGAAATATTTGGTCTGAAGATTAACAAAATGTGGATGGAAATAATAGGGAACTTCTTTTGAGCCACCAAATTGGAAATACCAACTGAAACTAACAAAGCATTTAATCGGAAAGGAAACAAGTTGGGATTTCGCAATGAAGAACAGACTAATATTCAAGCAATGGCTTCTACCAGAAGGTTTCTAAGCATTGGAAACTCTGTTGTCAATAAAAGTAAAAAGGAGTTAGAAACTATAAGTTCATTGTTGCTATGATTCTATGAAGAACGTAGAAAAAGCAAGGAGTGTCATATACATTTTTGAATATATAATTGCTAGGGACAAAAGCTAAAAGTATAAACATAAATGATGACTTTAAATGTGTCCTAGATGTTTGGAAAGGTAAAAGTGTATTAGTCCTTTTATAAAAAGGAAGGAAGGGGTAAACTGAAGGTCAGGTTGATATACCTATTTAAGTATGGAAGATTTAGCAAAGGGATTAAAAAGATGTTCAAGGAAGACATATATTAGTAACAAAACGTAAGAAGATAGCAAAATAACAATCTAAATATGTGTGTGTGTATAAACAAGGATTTGCAAATGATTTTTATTGTCCTATACCTCAAATTATGAATTATAATACAGTTCCAAGACAATTATCATATTAGATTCTAGAGAAGGAAAGAATACTCATTAATTATTTTGATGTAATAAAGAACACTAAAATATAGTCACTGGCATTAGAGCGATTGAAAGCAACAAATGATTTTCCCATAATTGCAAACAAGATGGTTAAGATGGAGACTCTACCTATGAATAGGAAGGGATTCATAGATCCTATGTAGAAACAATATGGGATTATTTTACTAAGTTCAAAAGATCCTAGCTCAATTCAGATCCCAAGTACTTAAGATCTACATTGTTTAGGTCAGGTCATAAGATCCTAAGGTTCACATCGTAATCTTGACTTTCTTAATTATGAACTAAATTGAGGATAACCATAGAGTCCTTCATAAGTACTAGATGAAAGGTAAACCTTCTGGGTATAAAGTTATTTACAAATTTATGCTAATTGATAAAAAAAATATTTTTTAAATCTGAAAGTCATATTACAGATAAAAAAAAAACTAAATGTTTAAATTAAGTAGAATCGAATAAAAAACAAAGATACGAATTTCGAATAATAAAGAAATATATGGATTTGGATTTATTATTCAACAGGAAGAAGATATTAATGAAGATATCATTAACATGATAAAAATGGATGGTTGAAATGAACAAGAGTTTTAAAAGTCACAGTGTGATCCTCATGTGCCTTTAAGGCTAAAAGAAAGACTACTTGAATTCTTCGCGCTTCATTGATCAATGTGTTGCACAAGAAATTTAAGTGATACTAAGAGAAATGTGTGAGAACACCAAACCAATGAAATGAAAAATATTCTAATGTAACAAGAAATTAGGTGTAGCTCTAATATAAAATGAGAAAAAATAGGTTAAAATAGTACAAACATGTCAAATGATGACCAGTATATTCTATAGTTAAAACAAGTTAAATGAATTAGAGAAGATATAGAGGGTATAGGGAGATCAAAGACTTGTTATTTCTTGTAACTTTCTTGGTATATACATTCTTAAATCAAATACAGGTAGAAACAACCATGGTGCATTTGTCTCAACCAAGGAGATGTTTCACAATAACCAGCTTAACAACA
The DNA here is from genome assembly GCA_038050645.1 of Hedychium gardnerianum. Taxonomy (NCBI): domain Eukaryota; kingdom Viridiplantae; phylum Streptophyta; class Magnoliopsida; order Zingiberales; family Zingiberaceae; genus Hedychium; species Hedychium gardnerianum. Next base: position 714,631 of record JBBUKS010000017.1, read on the forward strand.
TTCTTGTCTGCACTTAAATGGGACCTCTCATTCCCCATTTTCCATCAACAGATCAAGCAATGACCATAAGGAAACTTTAAGTTCTCTATTTTCATTTCTTTACAACTTGTTAGTGATTATTATTACTAGTTTTCCCATCTGTCTGTAAAACATCTGAAATTTTAATGCTCACTACAGTTGTACAAATGGTGTTCAGCACACATAAATCATATGAATCAATGCAGGAAGCTATTTTAGCTTTTGCCAATTTCTTACTCATTAAACGTAATAGATTTACTTTGTACATAGACTAAAAACTGGAAGAGAGGTAGATCCAAGCATATCTTAGAACTGATCTTGATATCACCAAATATTCAAAAGCGAAACCATTTGTAATTCATAGCTAACAAATAGAACACGACATAGATAGAACAGAAAGATCGAGATCAACATGCAGAGATAGGTTCAGGAAAGGAGAAAGACCTTTTTTTAGTGAAGATCATCATCACTTTTCTTAGAATTAGAACTGGTAATCAGAGAAGGATCATCTTCGAGCGGGAGGATGTTGAGATCCAGGAGCATTGGCTGTACCTGCGCCGAAGCGATGTCGCCGTCATCGTTGACGACCGAGGACGACGAACCGCAATCACTGTGGCAATCCTCCTCGCCATTGAGAACGCGCGGGGGTAGCGGGTTGGTCTGCCTCCGGAGGCGCGACTCGCGAGGGAAGGCCGGCGTGGTAAGCCGTGGGCCGCCGAAGGACTCGACAGTGCTGCTGAGGCTACTGGACGCGGCCCGCTGCGGCGGAGACTGGTGACGATGGCCGCCGAAGGTGAATCGCGCGGCGGAGGAAGAAAATGGAGGGAGGGTCGGCGGAAGAGGGGACGCAGAGGCGGGGAAGTTAGTCTTGGCGTCGGGGCCGCGGAAAGCTATTGCGGCGGCATCGTACGCCCGGGCGGCGTCCTCGGCGGAGTCGAAGGTGCCGAGCCACACCCGGGTCTTCTTCACTGGGTCTCGGATCTCGGCCCCGAAGCGCCCCCAAGGCCGCTTCCGGACGCCTCGGTACCTCACCTCGGCGGACTCCGCCGAGGCTGCCACCGGAGCTCGCCCTTTCCGCATCTGTCTCCTGATCGATCGATCGATCGAGAGAGACGGTGGATCGAACTTGAAATCGCGATCGCAAATTCGAATTCCTGTTACAATCTGAGAAGCGACATCACGGCTTCGTAATTTCTTCCATCGATCGCATCGCACTTCCGCCTCCGCCCTTGGCCATTTTTGCTTCCGTGACCTTCGCCCACGTCCGATCCGCGATCGCTTCCTAAAGGCTTCCAGAAAATTTTATTTCGCCCTCCATGATTTATGCCAAAAATGCATATTTATGCTTTTACTTTCACGCCTTTATACCATGAAAATTATTTTTAAATATATCTAATCATTTTGATAAATATAAACTGATTTAAAAAATAGCATAAAATAAAATACAAATTAATTTATTCTTCTCTCGAAGGGGATCGCAATTTGACCTTATTTGACTCGCCATGGCCCATGGGCCGTGATTATAAACAATCGGGTTATCGGGTCAACGGAGTCATCCGAAAAGCTTGGATCTTCCGCAGTCACCCACTCCATCCGCTTCTCGCCTGCGTCGAGGAGAGAAAGGAAATGGAGGAGGAGAAGGCCGCCGCTTACTACGACGAGCTCAGCCGCAAGGGCGAGGGCGCCGCGCGCTTCAAGCAAGGTCTGGGCTTCTCATCCGCCTCTGCCAGCGACGAACCCTTCGCCTCCAAGCCCAAGAGGCCTTCCTCTCTCTTTTCCGCCTTCGTCCGCGCCTCCAGCCCTAGCGCGACATCGTCCGACGAGCCGCGCCGCAAGCAAGCGCAGCTTGAAGTCATACAGAAAAAGCTCAGGAAGGAGCAAAACCGCCGATCCTCTTCCCCTTCACCTGACCGGCATCGCCGCCGCCGCTCCCGTTCTCCTTCCGCAGACCGACGTCCGCGCCGCCGCTCCCTGTCCCGTTCTCCCGATCGCAATCGGAGACGCCGTAGTAGTAGGGACCGAGAAGACCGCCGCTCCGATGAACGGAGGCGTCGTTCACGTAGCCGGGAAAGGCGACGAGAATCCGACTGCCCTCGCCGTTCTCGAGATGGAGAGGAGGATTATTCCTATTCCAGAAGTAGAAGGCGAAGTCGATCGCCTTCCAGGGATTCCCGCGCTGGGGATCGTGAGCGTAGAGGGCGTCGTGAGGAGACAGGGAGCGGCAAACACAGAAGCTCGAAGAACGAGAGCTGTGGCAGTGGTGTTGATTACTCTCAGCTTATAAAGGGTTACTCGCAGATGGTGAGTATTTGTTTGCTTTGTTCTTCCGCCTGTCTTCAGGTTTTTGCTTGTTTCTTCGCTGTGGACAACTGATTATTAATACCTGAGAACTTATTGCATTTGAAAACTAGAAATTCTCCCGTTTTCTAGTTGGTAATTCGTTCAAAAGAAATAAAATTTGTCTGTCCAAATTTCATTTAGTAGGCATCATTATTATTTGGCTGCATAAATTTCAAGGATCTTTTCAATTCATGAGTAAGAAATATTATTGCAACAAAGACTAGGTTGATTTGAGGGATTGAAATATTTTGTTACAAAGAAACTCCGTGATATCTCTCAAGAATAAGATTGTTTGGTGTTTGAATCTGAAATACAACGAGGATCGCATTGACAGGAATGGATCATTCCATAAATTTTGAAGGATAAATGATCCTATTAGCATGGATTTTGAGTGTTCTAAGTCACTAACACTTCTAGGATAGACCAGTCGAGAAACATGCTCAGAGAATGAGAAAACAGGAGATAAGATTGTAAGAGCAATACATGATGATAGGCTCCTAATTATGTTGTTTTATTTTCTATGCACGATCAATTTTTAGGTAGGCTATACTGTAGTTATTTTGAAATGTTTTGGTGCAATGGTAAGCCGCAGAGATGAATGTGCATGGGGATTTAAAAGCTGTGTTGATACCTTTATCGTGTTTCAAAAGGTATCCCAAGCTGGCTGCCTAGGCGTATCGATGGGGAACATAACAGGTGCTTGACTATAGGCATTAGCTTTTGTACTGCCTGAGATGAAATCTGGCTGCATTTGTGACTCCCAGATCTTAATTTGTTTATAATGTTGACTAAACGCACACAGAATGTAAGTTTAATTATACCAGATTAAAGAAATTTTAAGAGGAAAAAACTAACCTTAGCTTTCCTCTTGTTTCCGTTTGCATGTTGTCCTCCATTCTTATGACAGATATAATTTGCATGCTTCTTTTATCCACAAGGTGCCACAAAAATGTAGCAATGTCAGTGCCCTCTGTCAACAATGACCCTGGCAACCTTCGAGGTTTCCTGCATGCAACAACTGAGACCCAGTTTTCCCTCTCCGTCTCTCCCAATTTGACCACCACTATCTCTCAACAGCATATTGTTCAAATCATCTCTCTCTTTCATTCGTCTTTTACCACTGCGATGATGTATTTTGGTATTAGGAAAACTTATTAATGCTAATTTTAGAATTTGCTGGTTGCAATTATAGGCGAGTGTAATTTGATTTGTAGTCACAATAAATTTGATTTTTTTGTTGATTGGTAATAGCAGTTGGAATCTGTTGTTAATGTGTTGATAGGTTGTTATTAGCATACTAGTAATTTGTTATTGTTGTTAATTAATTAGTCCATAGTTTCCTAGTTATCTATAGTGTACTGGAGCTTAGGTTGTTGTCTGTGATTATGACATGATTCATCTTAGAAGATATATTGTGATGCTATATTTAATTGGTTCATGCTTTAGTTTTTGTGCAATTTAGATTTGGCTTAATTTAGCAATTTATACAACATATGAACATATGGCTATAAACTAGCACAAGGTTCCTGAAGCTCCATTGGTACAGATTTATAAAATTATAGATACTTTGTTCCACCTCTCCCTCATCCGCAAAACATAATCTTTTTGATTGCCCTTAGTCCGCAAAACTATACAAAAAGCCAGAATTATGATAGCAATGTTATTTTCTCATTCATTGTAATTGTGTTTGGTTCATGGAAATTTTTTCAGTTTTCTATTGTTCAAAAAGCAAAAGAATTTGAGAATTAAAAACAAAAATGATATCAGCTTTTTGACATCATTTTATATTAAAATTTAGTTTTTACACAAAAGATGCTTAAATTTTTCTCAAAAACAAGAAATAAGATTATGATGAACATTTGGAAGTAAGAAATAAAAGCAGGAAACCAATGGGCTTTTCCGATGTGCATCATGTAATCTTATCTACAAATGGCACTTCTAAATTTTGTGTTCTTATTTTATACAATATAAACTAAATATGTTATATTCTCTCTGATTTTCTTGACAACTTTTTAATTGTGTATGCCAATTATATTAGAGTGTGCAGTGACGGTTGTGCTTTGACCTGCCATCTTTTTTTTTTCCTCGATATGATCTGTGTGATTTCAGATATGTGATTGCTGGTACTTTTTTGCTTCTTTTATCAACTTACTTCTAGTTAGCTAACAGATTGCTTTTCTCATTTTGTGCAAATTTAGTTTGTTCTGATTTACCCTGTTCTTATATATGTTTATATCAATAGTTATTAATGAGCATCTCTTTATTTCCTTGTGAGAGTTAAGGTTTTTTCTTTGCTAGAATTTTATTTTAGGCTTTTTCTTTGGTAGAGTTATTCTTTCTTCACTCATCAATGATCATTTTTGCTAATCAGACACCAGCTGAGAGAGTTAAAGCAAAGATGAAGCTTCAGCTTTCTGAAACTGGTATTTATAATTCCTACCGTCAGTTTCATACTTTCCACAGGTTTCAGTGCTTCTGCAAACATTAAATTTTGGAGATTCAGACCCTTAAAAAGACGTTGCACGTATTGTGGGGGGTGGGGGAAGAAAGTATATGTCTCCTCCAACTAGGGCTGTTTTGGTTTGAGTCAATTATGTTCACTTTAAAAAGTTGAGTCCTGTCATGTTGGACCAAAACTAAACAAAATGCATGAAGACCCATAATATTAGATATTTTGATATGCCCATAATTTTAATCCCTACATATTTATATTAAACAAGAAAGAGCTTGATTCAAATTAGATTAAAGTTTGAGCTAGCGAAGCTCATCCTATTGTGATAAAATGTTGGGAGTAGAAAAGCTGTTATGCAACTTTGATGTGTGGCCTTAGTTCTTTAATGATATTGGTTTTTTTTATTCTTTTCACAACTATTGGAAACATGCAGTTAGTAGTTCCTCCTGCTTTTGGTACTGATAAAATGCCTACAGTATATTGCTCTAGTATCGTTTATTATTAATTTTCCATCTATCATTGATTTCTTAATGAAATTTAGTATCTGTTTGAAGTTGTTGATGGAAAACCGAAATGAAAGATTTAGGTTTGAGAAAAATGAATTGTAGTGACAAGTGTATGGCTTCGCAGTTGCTAAGGATACAGATAAAGGCACTGGATGGGAAAGGTTTGATTTCAACAAGGATGCCCCACTCGATGAAGACGACGACGAAATTGAAGGTAAAGATTTTACTTCTCATCCTTTTTTGTTATTTAATCACTATGCTTCTGGATTCATCTAATTAATTAATATATGCTATTTTCACCAAATGTGATTTTTTACTGTCATGCTTCTGCTGACTTAAGAGACCTAATTTATTAATCTTTTCTTCTTTGCCTTTTCTTTGCCCTTTAGTTGTTGTGGGTTGTTAAATTTGTCTTTTGTAGATGGAACATGAAATTGCAGAAAGTCTTGATTGCATCTAGTTTATTAAATTAAGTCGAAACATTCTAAATATCCTCGATGAGTCTAGTTAATATATAATGTAAGGTATCATCCATTCACCAATAAGTTGCTTCATTCTCCAGTTGCAGATGATGATGCTTCACTTGTCAAGGATATTGGAAAAAGTTTCAGATTTTCTGCTGTCGAGGTACAAGTAGTTAGTGTTGTAATGCTCACAAAAGCGTCAGTTAAAGATGCCAAATTATTATCTCTTATGAGATGTTTCATTGTTATTCAAGGCCAAACGGGAAGAAGATATCAAAGCCGCGCATGATAATGCTATGTTTGGAGCACCAGCCACTTCGATTCAAGAAACGAAATCTGCCGATGACAACGTTGGATCAAGTGCTCCTGAAACCGACATCGACAACGAAGCTGTTCTTATAAGTGACAAGGTAAAAGTAGTATGATCATATTCCTCCAGGGAAGTTAATGAAATGATTGATAAAGCTTCTATCATGGTGGCAGGTGATTGCGATGCAGCAAAGCTCCTGGCGAGATAGAGCTCGCAGATTCCGTAACGACTCGGAAAGTTAGATTACGACGATAGAAATGGTCTGGATTTTTCCAGAACTACAGGAGACTTCATTGCAGTCCATCGCCTTTCGGAAATACTGTGGCGTGGAAGCTGATGTTGATCTTTTATCAATCGTAGTTTTCTCAAGATTGTGGCTCTAGGACGTTTGATTCATTATTATTTCGGAAGAATTCTTAAGAATATTGTATTTGATTTACTTTTTTGGAAAAAAAAAGAAGAGAAAATCTAAGGCTGAGGTGGATTTAGTAATCATCCTTATTAAGAAAGAGAGCATAGATAATAATAATAGAATTCATACTAAGCTATTTAAAAGTTACTAATATTGCTGAAACAAATGCATATTAAAATATATATTTGTATAATTAATTTCACTAAGACAAACTAAAACTGAATTGAACCCAAAAATAATAATAATGTTTTTTGTATTTAGTTCAAAAAAAAATTGATCTCCAGATCTCAATGAGATCAATCATTCAATACAAGAATTTTGGATAATGGTTCCTGCGGAAGGAAATGAAATATCAAATTTTGATACTATGACATTTTATTTTAAAGGCAATAAGAGAAATCAATTTCAGTTTCAAAGAAACACTTGCATAAACCAAGCATCAATTTCCAAGCTGCTTCTCATTTGGATGGATTGGTGAAGAAATCATTGATTCCATGCATGATCTCAGGGGATCTGTTCCGAACGAATTTCCGAACTCCATGCTGTGCGTATCTCTCTCCTTCTGCATGGTTATCGAGTATTCCAGCAGCCCTGTTTTCCTTGTTGACCCTACAGTTCACCAAAAACAGAAATCTAAGTAGATGAAATGCTCACAAAGAAAATGAAAGTAAACACAGTTCCGAGGGGAATGGAAAGAAGGATGTGTCTTCGTTATCATTATCCTAGCAATTTAGCATACCGCTGTTGTGAGTAGAAGGGTTCTACTTCCAAAATTAACATCAATTTGAAGAAGCATCACAGTCCATGGATGAATAAGGACTGCCTCCATTTATCATAATTTTGTATTAATTGGATCAAAACTCAAAATTGAGAACATGTCATCTAATATCACCATCTAATTTAAGGGATTACATTTAACATTTCATTCTGTTATGTCATATTGCATTTACCATATTGTTGTTTGGACCCAAGTTCACATAATCCTTAACGTAATTACATATAGAAAACAAAAGAAATCTGACACTGGTTTCAATTAAATTCATGAAACGTCCTCAGCTTGTTAGTGAATTATATTCAGTGCCGTCAAAATACCCTCTGGAGTTTCTAAACTTTTGTCATCTCACACCCTTCATTACCTCAATTTTCCATCAAGAAAAATTAATAATCTCAATGGTTAGGTGATGAAATCAGAAGAATTGGAAACTTTTAAAGGCATTTTGATTATTTTGAAACTCTGGGAACATTTGAAAGAGAAGGTAAACTTCAGTGGTGAAATGAACTTTTCTTCTCTCTTTTTTTTCTCAGTTTCTCTCCTTCCATTATTCCAAGAAAACAACAACAACCAAATGATTACAAGAGAGGGTAAGCTACAAAATTGACCAAAAATAAAAATAAAAATGCCAAGGATAACATTTCTCAAGACATGCCTTTATACAGCCTCATTCTAGGATAATTATTGATTTGCATTAATAATAACCTAAACGTCAATTATTCTCTGTTTTCTTTTCTTGTACAGCAATAACCTACAATTTTCTCGGGAATCATGGATCCAACACCGTCAAATCAGATACAAAGGTTGATCAAACAATTCCCCTCATTATAACAACATAAACTAAAAAAAAGAAAAAAAGAACAGATCTAGATCTTTATTTAAGTGAAACTATGGGAATACCTCACTTCCGGGTTGGTGCAGATGTTGCGGACAAGCTGGAAGCCGCAGATACCCACCGCGGTACCGACCGCTGCGAGTAGAGGGAAGACCTGATCGCATAAAAAAACAACCGACATCATCGACAACTGCAACGGCAAGCGAAAGGGGAGACAGAATCCACAACAGATAAGAGCACAAACCTCAGGCCTCAACCAGCGGCTCGAGGTCGACGAAGCCATGGATGCAGGAAGGCGACGAGATCGAGGAGGCGAGGGCGGCGGGAGAGATCGGAACGGAAGAGCACAAGGAAGGGGAACTCGATCACTTTAAATTGGCAAATCAACGGTAGAGATTTTTCAGAATCAAATATACGACTGTTGAATCGGCAATGCGATTATTTCCACTTTACCCCAAATACTATCCCGTTTTCCGATCTTCTTTCCTTTAACTTCGAAAAACCGAATCCATGATTCATGTATTTGAAATCCTCGTAATTTTTTGAGGGAAAATGGAAATTTCCCATGACAAGAAGGCTTGTTTTTCTTCTAGACAAATTTGACTTTTCCTATTTTGATCGGATTATTTTATGAAAAAGTACTCCTTTTTAATTGGAATACGTAACCAATAGAAAAATGCACGTGTATAAATTATTATTTTTGAGAAATTTATTGGGGAAAAAGAAATCCCTCTTTACTTTTGTTATTATGAAAATATTATTAATAATTTTGATCGAATAAACAAAATTAGAAATTTAATCTGTTTTTACCATGTGAATACAATAATGGTCGCCTCTGCCCGAGGCGTGGATCCTCCTGCTTCATTCGGACCAGGAAACATAGAATCTCCCAATGGGAGTTCTCGACTCCTTATCGTGTTTCCTGTCTCCGTTGGCACAAGTGATCAAGAGCCGTCCCCGGATCACGAACAGCTACTTTCACGGATCGGCTTACACGATCAATCTGCGTGGTCAAGCGACCATCTCGTTAAAATATTTCCAAAAGTTCCCCTAAACTCGTACCAGTCGCGCTGACGCAGAGAGAGGAGTGGGTACGAAAGCGGGTACATGAAGCGGCCATACCGGTGACGCTGAGTTCATCCGTCCTTTCGCTTTATATTTACTCCATTCCAATCACGGCTCCGCATCAAATCGCCTGCCTCTTCCTCCTTAATCCACGTTCATCGCCACTTAATTGCAATCCATCTCGCGTTCTTCGTCAGTGATCTCCGCCGTAAGCAACTTGAATCTCTAATCTCAGATTTCTTTGTTCTTGTTGATGTTGTAGCAGCGATCCAGCGATCTCTGGGCGCAGCGGTTTATCGATCTCTTCCTGACCTTGTTGGTCTCTTTCGTGGTGGATTTGATCGGTTTTGTGTCTTGCCTGTTGAGGTTACAAAGCGGGAATCGGTCGATAAACCTCTGCATCCGGACTTCCATATCCATCCTTTTCCCCACCTTCTCTCTCTCTCTCTCTCTCTCTCTCTCTTAGTTTTTTAATAAAAGAACTATCTAAACATTTTGGTTTGCTCGATTGGACCCAGTCGAAGCAGATCTGTTTCACGGTAAGTAATTTGCCGGCGTTTTAGACGGTCTTAGTTGTTGTTATCATATGCATTGAGAGATTTCTTATCAAGTGAACTCAAAGAATGAGTTTTGTTTGTTGAGGTAAGAACTCATTCACTCAAAGACTGAGTTTTGTTACATGTTTTGTTTGTTCTTGAAATTTTTCTTATTTTTTCTTTATTTTGTTAGATTATTTTATCCATCTTTTGCTATTCTTGAATAAAATGTCGTTATTTCTGTGTTTAATATATGTAGTTGGGCGTAGGACAGCAAGCACTGCTAGAAAGTAGAAACCTTTTCTAGTACGAAAGTTGGCTCCATTGGTTCGTCTGTTAAAAACAATCGATTGGAATATATTCGGAGATGCCTTAATTTGACTTTATGAGCAATAAATAAGGAAGATAAAGTAAAGCTTTGTCGAGTTAATGAGAAACACAGCATGGTCCATGATGAAGATGATTGCTAAGTTGTAGGCTAGTTTTCTTTTGAATAAAGAGCTGACAGTATGATCATAGGGGAACAAAATTTCATAGAATTTGTAAAATTCAATTAACATGACAAAAATAAGATGCGTGAACCCTAAGATTTGGTTTAAAAAATCAACCTACATGGATGTTATCAATCTTTGATTCGTATTGCAGATTCAATTATTTGCCATAGTTTATCTTTATATTGTCAATGTATATTAAAAGCTGTAGTGAACACATGATTTTTTGTATTGTGAAAATGCAATATAATTTGATATGTATCTTCTTTGTGTGTGTTTTACTCACTGAATGATCCTGAGTAATCTATGCTTGGTGTTTTGCTCATTCTATGTTTATTCAGATTTAGATATTCTCTTTTCTTCACTCTTCTTTTGCCTTTCTTTTAAGAATCCTCAAGACCATTCTACCACGAGTACCTCTTCTATACACAATTTAGCATTTTATTGGGAGCATTTCCCAAGGCATTCTTATCTCACTGTTTTGTACTTGAGTTGCACAATATGCAATATTATCTGTGAAAGCAAACTCTTTTACAGCAAAGATGTCAACATGAAACGTCTGCCTCGTTGCTAGAGTTTTATTGTCCATGTATCGAAAGGATCACAATGTAAAAATTGGTGCTGAAGTTTAGGTTCTGTCAGTGGTATCATTCTTTTCAAGACAAGGTGAAAGAGTTTTGTCATGATCGGTTCATGGAATCTTGTCCTCGATTGTGCGTCTTTAATGTAACTAGACCATAGGCATCTATCTGCTTTTCTCTGTTAGAGGCCTGCCATATTCATCAGCTCTGTTGGATGGGATGTTGCCTTCTGTAGCAAACAATTTGTTGACAGTGAAAGTCATGGCATGAGAATGATTGCAGCTTCTTTTACATCAATTACATCGACTTTCATCTTTCTTGATTGAATCACAGCAACTTCGCTAGAAATTGCTGCAATAGCCATGGGCGCTACCGATTGATCACTTCTCTGTTGAGAATTTTTTACTTTCCATCTAGAAAAAGTAATAATACATGTTCTAGTTTTTTACAACAAATGTAAATACTTTATTTACTGATCTATCTGATTGTTGATGTTCTATTGTACAATAATTGCCCTTCGGTGGTCGATCTCCCTCCTTCATTCTTCATCGTATAGAGTAAGAAATCGTTCCATGTATCGATCGGTCCGGGTAGGCACCAATGCACACAGTCATTGTACAATATCACATTCGCATTTGGAAGATGGCCATATCGACTAGGGTGCCCATCAGGTCTCAATAGCATAGCTTCTGTGGTATCCAACAATCTAAACTTGATCCCCCTCTTCCTCCCCTCGCTTGCAGCTGCATTGAACTCTTCGATTTGCGTCATGTACGTCTCCAAGTTGAACCCTTCGAACCTCGTTTCGTTCCGGTGGAACGGCCGCTGCCTCAAGCAATTCCCCCCTTGGTTCCACTCGCCCCCTTCGAAATGTGCCGGCGAGAATGTTCGGAGGAACACAGTGCCCTTGAAGCGTGTGAGGTCGTTGAACGCGCGGAATGCAGTCCGGAAAGCCATTCGATAACCGTAGTATCTGGTCAAGTCGGTGACATTGCTACTTTGGCAATAGTGGCACCCGACGAGCTGACTATTCTCGTAGTACATGGTCGGCCGGAAGAACCACTGGCCGACGGAGATGATGACGATATCGAATTCCTCCACATTGGCGGTCCAATTGGTGTCGGGCTCGTCCAAATACAAGCTGAACAAACCGGTTAATATGGGTCCATTGGGGTCGGCTTCTTGGGATCTCACCAGAAAAGGCGACCAGAGGCTCGCCACGGTGAAGTTGTGGGTTGGGAAATGATAGCTTTGGAACTTACTATCGTGAATCAGCGACGCATCAACTGCATGTGTGACCTACACAACAAACAGCACGAAATTATTTGATGAAGAAAGACGTTGAAAACGCAACCACTTCGCAAAAATAATTGGTTAAGTTGGATTTTAGTAATCGTAAAATGAATTAATTAAGAATAAACAATCGAATTGCCAACTAATGAAACCAAGGAACAAGGCATACTCTGAGAAGAAGGCAGATCAATGACTGCATCTGGTTCCTGCCGACGGAGTCTCCGACGAAGGCCAGCGACTTGCCCCGGACCAGCTCCAGGAACTGCGCCGGGTTAAACTTCGGCAGCTCGCAGCCGTCCGGCCGCCACCGCCACCGCAAGAACCCCGCGTCCGGCCGGCCGTACTTCATGCAGTTCTGGTTCTCGTGGATCGCCCAGCAGCTCTCGTTGGTGTAGTAAGGGGCCTTGGGATCGGGCACCCACTCGCCCTTCGATAGATCGCATCGGTCCGAATCCTTCCCTCCCGCCGCTACTGCTCTCGAACTAGGAGGAGAAGGTAATGGCGGCGCTAAGCCCGTCGACAGCCGCCATGGGAGCGAGGGGAAGAGGTAGAGCGGAATGAGAGTGAGGGAGAGGAAGACGGAGGTCAAGAGGAGAACGGTCCTGTTTGCCGGCTTCATGGCCTCCGTCTCTTCAGAGGATCGAACCTCTCTCTCCTCTAGCTCGCAGCCTACACCGACGCTGCCGACACTGCGGAACTCCGCATGGAGAGTTACAATATAATTAAGCAGAGAAAGAAAGTCAACTAGCGAAAGCAGATGGTATCGATCGCTTGAGCATAAAGAAAGAGGATTAGGTACGAAGTTGATATCTTATTTAAGAAATTGGTAAAGAGTTGTTATCGATGGATCGTTTGGTGCTGAATAGCGCCATTAGAAAATTGCCATGCATTCTCTGCCAGAGAAGAACTGCAATATGCATGAACACGAAAAGAATGAACAACTTCTCTTTACTGTCGGTAACTAAACAGACAACTGATTTCACCTTGATTAATTCCCTTGTTGTTGATTCAACAAAACAAGTGGAAAAGAGGTCGATGCCTCAGTGAATCCGCATCTCAAGCTGGCAGTGGAATGAGATCTGGTCTGTCAACCATGGAAAGCAGAGGACTGCATGAAATATACATGCATTTGTCAATTGTCATGGTATCTCCATCACTCTTTACCCACTGGCTCAAAAGCCTTGCCCTGCTATAAATGAACTCCATTGCTCTGTTTCAGTCCCAACACAGTCAGGGAGTGCAGTGCCCGGATGGGAGGAGGCCAATCCATGGCCGGTGTTTGCTCTTGCTTTTGCTTCAGGAGCGCCGACGAGGAAGTGGAGAGGGAGGGGAAGTACAGTCCGAGCAAGGTGAGACCGAGCGACGAGGACCGGCGCCACTGGGTCGGCGAGCCGGACGTGGACAGGAAGGCGTCGGCTTTCATAGCGAAGTTCGCTTCATGGACCTCGAGACTCGAACTTCGGAGATTTGAGCTTCGGTTTGCAGTCTGTACAGTCTAGTTGGTAGATGTAGATCACTTGTTTGTTTTTTTCTTAATCTTAATTAGTTTGATAATTATGGTCTATTTTCTTTTCAATCTTTTGGATTAAGCTTGCATAGATATACCTATTGTTTGTGTTCTTGCACTAAATGTGACTAGGGATATTGCAATGAGTCAATTTGGATCCGATCATTCATCCCCATCCTTGTTAATTATGATATTCAATTTTCATTCTCTTTGTGGCAGAGAGAATGAAAATTGAATATCATAATTAACAAGGATGGGATGAGCAAAAATTTAGTTAAACTGAATTATTAATTGATTTGGTTGAATTTAAAATTTTAATTTGATTATTTTAGATTTTTTTAAAAAAAATAATTAATTATTTCAAGTAATTTGATTTGATTTTAATTTTAAAATTTCTAATTCGATTACACTAAATAAATTAAAATTTAACATAATTATGATACTAACTTTTTAAAATCAATACTGTTGATTTTCAAAAATTAACATCAAAATTAGTTATAAATCAGTATTGATTTTTTGAAAATAAGCATCACCACGATACTTAGTTATCCTCTATATTAATAATTTTCTTAATTTTATTCAATTAATTTCATTTAACACAACACAAAATATTAAAATTAACATCGCATACAAAAATTATCTTTAATATATATATATATATATTATTTAATTAAATATTTAGGTCATGAAATAAATAAGATTCTATTAGATTCATCTTCGTATTCAATTATTCAAATACTAATATTTGATTATCTGATTATATAATTAGATCAAGAAATCATCTATATTCTCTTTTATTTGGATTGGATATTGAATTCATCCTCAAATTTAAAATTTGAAGGTCTTAATAATAAAAAAAATTGCATATATACTTTTAAGAAGAAAAAAAATTAAAAAAGCATTTGGATAATTTAAAATCATCAAAGGGATTCTTTTTATTTCTTTATTAAAAGGACACCCCAAATCCATTGTTTTCTTCTAAATTACCTTTATTTTAAAAAACGATCATTTTTTTATATGGTTTAAATTTAAAATTAAAATTTTAAATGCTTTATAAAAAACTAAGATTATTTTTATTCTATAAAATTATTGTTTTTTAGTAATCAAATTAGATTGATGGATTTTTTTTTTGAATTGACCAAATATGTTAATTTTCTTTTTAATTGATTTTATAAAAGTAAATTGAGAAAAATCTAATTTTTAAAATAATGATAATTGCACATGGGTATTATATGCAAGTAATTATTAGAATTAATTTTAACCAATTTAATAGCGAAATATTACGGGAAAGTAGACACGTGCTTGTTCTGTTGGAGTCTAAATCCTGCACATGTCTACCGCCATGCCACCAAGCTTCGCCTTTTATTCATATACTGTGAGAGGTAGTTTTGTCGGGTAAAATTCAAACAGGTACCAAAGGTTTTGCCTATGCTCTTCTTCTTCTTCTTCTTTTTTTTAGGTCCTTTTTGAATTATTTACATCAACGTAAAAAGCACGGCCCCGATCACTCTCTCCTTTCTGAGTTCTGCCGCAATGGCGTCGATTCGAGCGGGCGGAGCCGCTCGAGCGCCAGGGAAGCGGAAACGAAAGCACGCGAGCTCCTCCTCGGCCCTCCTGCGACAATGCCATTGGCGAAGAAGGCGGTGCGAATGTCGACGGGGACCGGGTCAAGAACCTCGTCGACATGGTCCCCCTGGTCGAGTCGCTCATGGTCGCCGCTCATTTTTCTGCCTTTCGTTTTCCAGTCGCATGATTTCCTTTTCTTCTTTGTTTATCCCCTTTATACTCCTAGTTAGTCGGCTTCTCTTGATTTGCGGTAGGATCGGAGGCCGAATCCATCGCTTAGACGGCGGGCGTCAATGGTATACACGCCCACTCCTCAGCTGAGGAAGGTGATACCTTTTCTAATTTTTGCTTCATTTTGCTTTTATGTTTCTCAGATAAAATATTCTGGAAGATTCAGCTCAACTGCGCACATCCCGGTGGTTTAGTGCTTTGGTCAAATGATAACTTCCATGGAAATATCTGATTTTGCGACAACGTCCTTGACCTTCGTTTTCATTTTGTTGATCTATCTAAAATTGTTTCTAATCGATCTTCTCTAGTGGCAAAACTTCTCAATTATTATTATTATTATTATTTATTTATTTAACTTTTGAGGTTGGTTTCTGATGCTGTGATGCAATGTTAGTCATGAGCTCTAAAACAGGGATATTGGTGATGGGGGAGAAGATATGATATTGGGATAGAAGAGGAGTAACAATTTAGAAGAGGAATATAGCTAAGGAAGAAATGTAACTTTTTCTCTCAATATTTTTTTTCAAGTTACAACTTGGCTTATATAGCTATGACAAAGGAAGTCCAAAGAATAATTTGGATCTTCCTACATTAAACACACCATTACATTTTTCTAAACAAATGCATGTACTTACAATTTAATTCATCATGATAACTTAATTAGCCACTACATAATTCAATCAAATTTGACATGATGAATACCAAAGCAATTTGGTTTTGAGTTCCAACAATGCAATTTGGTTTAGACTTCCAACACCATTTTCATGTCCATTTTTCGCTGCTATTACATACTTCTTTAAGCCTTAAGAAGGCACCAAACACTTCTGTGTTCCAACTCTTCTCTTGATGTCTCGTGTTCTTCTGCAGCAAGAGATATACTTGGGAGGATTTTTTCGGAGTTAATGTTCATGAGACGGCCAAGGAGTGTTTCTAATTCTGCCCGAGAAGATTGGTGTCAAGCTGGAAAGATTGTTGTTAAGTAATGGTGATGATGCCCGAGTGCTTGATGGAAAGTGTAGGTGCCCTGGGATGACTCTAATCAACCATGGTATGTTTCTCTGTCCTTGCTAATTCCAGACCATTTTGTGTTGGCTATTGGGGTTTGAGCAGTCGATGTCTAATATACATCTTAATGCACAGGTAATATATATGTTGGATAATGTAACCTAATTATGTAATTAAGGAACTACCCAATTGGTTGAATAGGAAGAGTTCTTCAGTTGTCTTGAAATTTTCTATGGCACATCTTTGCCTCCTCAGGATCACTCTACTTCTGACATACTGTAAGATTTTCATAATTTCACTTCTAACCCGATAACATGAGCTGGATAACATAAGAAAGATGGAGCTGTCACACATAGATGTGTACTTTAGCAAACTACAGATGGAGAGTTGCGCGTCGAGAAGGAGGAGGCACCAGGCAAGGATGGTGGCCTCCGTGCATTTGTGTGGCAAGTGGAAAGAGCAAAGGCATCCCTCAAGGAAGAAAAAAATTGTTAATTAACCGAGGATAGATTTGTGCAATGCATAGGTTATGCATTCCACTTGTTTTCATATTCGATTGTAACTCATCTCATATTCACTTGCCTCCTCAATTATCCTGATTTACCCAGGGGTGGTCCTGAGAAAAACTAGGCCCTGAGCGTAACTATAGATTTGGCCATTTGGACCCTCCTTCTTGCATTAACTTGAAAAGTCAAATATATATTAAAATAACTAATTGAATATCCTAATCAAAGTAAACCAAAATATGTAATTGAAGAAATTACACACTAGAGAACATTTTATCTAATTTCTCAAAATAAGTTATTCAACAATCAATATTATTTAAAATGCACTCTTCTTGCATTTTTTGAAGCAAAGTCATCAATTATGTCATCATATGAGATATCCTCCAATATGTCTTTTTTCCATACAGAGGATCGCTAAGTCATTCAATCTCTCTAGACTCATTGTAGTTCACAAATAAGATTTTAATAATTTTAACTTGCTCCTTTCAGCTGATGCTACAGTCACAAGAATAGTCAGTAAAATTTGATAGGCAACCACGACCATAGGGAAAAGATCCATTTTCAATGCAAACTCTAAAATTTTAATGGTCATTCAAGATTTATTTGTGTCATATGCTTCCAGAGGTAGCATCTCTTGCAACATTCATAATTCTGAAAGTAGATCATGTGCATCAATATTAGACACATCATCCTTTTTTAGAGCAGATTCAAGATTCACACAATATTTTCTCAAATCATCTTCATTCAATGTCATTAATTGTTCTCCATCGAACAAGAATCCAAACATCTCTTCGAAAGTATTCAATTGTTCAAACCTACTCCTCAACTCCATAAGAGCAATATCTACCACAATAAGAAAATAATCAATCATAAAGCATTCTTTAGCTTTTTGTGGTTCTCTTTCAGTATTAGCAATCTCATCAAATTATCTTTTTCTAGAAGTTTGTCGTCGCTAAGGAAATACAGGGTCAACTCCTATATTGAAAGCAATTTCTTTAGCAGAATTTATAGCTGATGCAAATCCTTTTCCCCTATAATTCTCAAAAAAAGAAACAAACTCTTTCAATTGTTTCACTGCAACATCAATTCGCATCGTTTCAGATTGTAAAGATTTATTGACTGAGTTTATATTGTAGAGAATATCATACCAAATTACCAAGCTTAATTAAAATTCAAAGCTGCTAAGTTCATGTGTTGCTAACAATTTAGCATCCCTTGATAATCTTGTATCATCAGATAAATCAGCTACCTTAAGTAAAGCTTCTCTAATTTGCTCAACTTGTGATTTAATGGCTTTGACACTTTCGATATGACTTTCCCACCTCGTGGTGCACAATGACTTAAG
>JBBUKS010000017.1:752385-774085 GCA_038050645.1 Hedychium gardnerianum
TATTTATCTTGTTGAGGATACTTTCATAGGTATTTTCTTGTAGAAGCTCTTTACTTTTTGTTTGTGGCAAAAAAAAAAAAAAATCAATTATGTTTCTGTGTCTAATCATGCCACTCTTAACTCCAAGTTGGTGCAGAAAATACACTTTAGTCGTTCTTAGGATTCCATTCAGTTCGACCCTGCATTCCCTATCATGAAGATGAGTTGAAGGTTGGATATAAGGTTAACTCATGAAACAAGCTTTATTCGGAGATATAACTATCTCCTTTTCTTTATGGATTTTAAGGTGAATTTGATGTCTTGTAGCAAAAAGGACAGTCAGAAAAGATAAAGAAAAAAAAACTACTCTTCTGACTTTCTTTTGAATATGCATAACAATTTTGGTTGTACGTGAGCTAACACATCGGACATAAGAAATTACTTCACCATAGAGATTTTGGAATGAACCAATCAACCTAAATTATATTCATTTGAATATAGTGGCATTTGCATTGTGATCTGACTATACTTTTAAATGATCTAGCTTTCCAGTAATATATCTAAACAGAAAAACAGGTCCAGTTATTAGACTTTCAAAGTTGATCATTATTTCATTACTAAATTCAAATTTCCTTGAGCTTGGGATGTTGCTGTCTCCTGTAAAAGCTTACAGTGTTGGTCTCTCTAAATAGTGTACGGCCTTGGACTATCAAAATAGTTTAGTCTTGGAGTTTTTAGTGTCAAATACTTGAGCCCACTTGTCACTGTAAGTTTTTTGAGAAGGCTTTACCCTTCAAACTCTATTACAACATCTACTTGAGAAGGATTTCTTGTTGTTAGGTTATGCCTATTAAAGGTTTAGAATGATTTGCTAATCTTCTTAATCGACATTATTGTTTCTGATGTTCTCAAAGAAATTATCTACTTGTCTCTTGCAGGTGGACGGCGGAAGAACCATAGAGCATTGATAATTGGAAGTGTAATAGGCAAGTAACAAGTTGACTTAAAACTAATCAATATTCTTATTTAAGTTTCTAGTAGCTGTGAAAATACCTTTATTGAATGAATATTAATGGATAAAATACAACTAGTGAATTTTCATGCTTCATTTAAGATAGCTGTTGACAGGATTACAAATTCAAACTTAAAGGATAAAGATTAATTAGAAATTGATAACTTTTTCTATTTTATTAATCTTGAAAACAAAAAAGTCTAATCAAAGTTTTACATAAGCTCTTACTATCCTCCTTCCATTAAAGAAAAAGTTATTTTCTTTGGCGGTAGGGGAGGAAGAGCCGTTTGATAATTCTAGAGAAGGTGAATATGATCCTCATTTTAATGGTGCATTAGTTAATGATCTTATTGGTTACTATGATTTTATTTTTCTATAGATTGGCTTATTTCAGGAGATTTGTATAATTTACAGTACTTAAAGCCTTGTCTTTTATTTCTTTTACATAGTCTCTTCTAGCTCTATGTTGCTCAGCATTGCCTCTCATACTCATGATAAATAGCAGGTGCTTTTGTCGTAGTTGGAATGCTCTGTGCTGGCATTCTCTTCTACAGGCACAAGAAGAAACGAGACTATTCCGCATCCATGAAAAGCTTCATTAGAAGTGCCTCTTCGGGACCATCCTCCAGGGACCCTGAAAAGTTTAGTATCCATCTCCAGGCCTACATCTTCTCATATGATGAGCTACAGGAGGCTACCAATGGCTTTGTTAATGAACTGGGAGATGGAGGCTTTGGCACAGTCTATAAAGGTATCGAAGAAAATAGATATCTTTAAACTTATCTTACACAAACTGTATACATAGCTCAAATGTTTCTCTCCAGGCAAGCTTCAAGATGGACGTGTCGTTGCAGTCAAACGTCTATACGAGAACAACTACAGACGGCTTGAGCAGTTCATGAATGAGATTGAAATTCTATCCCGTGTTCGTCATCGGAACCTTGTTGACCTATATGGCTGGACCTCACGCAACAGTAAGGAGCTCCTGCTGGTTTATGAGTTTATGCCAAATGGCACGGTGGCCGATCACCTCCATGGATCCAGGGCTAGAGAGGGGATACTAACTCTGCCAATGCGCTTAAACATTGCCATTGAGACTGCAGAAGCCCTTGCCTACCTTCATGCAATTGACCCCCCGATCATTCACCGAGATGTCAAAACTAGCAACATTTTGCTTGACAGTAGTTTCCATGTAAAAGTTGCAGATTTTGGGCTTTCACGTTTGTTCCCAACCAATGCCACACATGTCTCGACTGCTCCGCAGGGCACACCGGGATACTTGGACCCTGAGTATCATCAGTGCTACCAACTCACCAACAAGAGTGATGTGTACAGCTTCGGAGTTGTACTGGTAGAGCTTGTATCCTCCAAACCTGCCGTGGATATTACTCGGCCTAGGAAAGAGATCAACCTGGCTAGCTGGGCACTAAATAGGATTCAAAATGGTGAACTTGACCAGTTGGTGGACGAATTCCTGGGATATCAATCGGATCAAGCTGCAAGAAAGACGGTTACAATGGTATCTGAAGTGGCATTCAGGTGTCTGCAAGAGGATGGGGACATGAGGCCACCCATGAAGGAGGTCCTTGAGGCATTGCTAGCAATTCAGAGCGAGGTTTTCAAAGTATCAAAGGGAGGAAAGGAGCCTGGTGACAATGAAGACGATGCGGGATTGTTAAAGAATGTTGTGCCAATGTCGCCCGATACTGTCATGAATCAGTGGGTCAGTAACTCCACTACACCGAACACTAGCAAGGATTGAATCCAGTAATGTTGCTAACCAGATTTCCCACAACATATTCCTTTATGTTTGTGCAGCACTGCGTTGTGTTTGATTGAGGGAATGTACATAGTTGGAGTTTTATCTATGTTCTACGTATTGACATATCCTTGTGGCAAAGTTTGATCTATGTTCCAGTATTTACGTTTGGTATGAGTTTCAGATTTTGTAGAAGAATTTAAACAGTTTGTATTTGAACAAAACATATTGCAAATATCAAAACTCTCCATTGCAAAAGCCATAAAAATGCAATTGGTTGGACTTTAAATGAAATAAACTTTCATGTGTTTGGCTTCATGGGAGTTTGTTTATGGTTGTTTAACACTCACAAGGTGAATAAAATCAATAAGTCATTAAATTAAATAAATATATTTGTATTTAATTCGTTAATATTTATCATTTATGAATAGTATTTATCAACAAATCAAATATTTTTTAAAATAAATAAATAAATTTATAATATTAAATTCATTAATTAATCAAATACATTTGTAAGTAAAAAAAAAACGTTTGCTCGAGAAGTTCGGTAATCCGTGAATTGAATTTTTTATATTGGATTTTGGTAAACTCCAAGCCCGAACCCGAAATCCATTGAGTCAAAATCCGAACTTGACATTCTATTTCCTCAAAACGCCTTTTTTTTTTTTTCCTCTCCGATGAGATTTCCTTGTTTACTTATGGAAACAGATGGCCTGGTTATAGAAAATTCTGGTCGACTCCGACGCCGGATCGAGACTGTGGCGGTGGTCCTCCTTCCGTCTCCGACGCCGATCTAATAGAGAACGGTGCTGAGCTTTCTAACCTGCTTTAAAGCTGCGATTCGGATAATTAGGGTCCTGAGACCGCCCCCCTTGATCCCGAAGACATGTACCAGTGGCGGAAGTTCGAGTTTTTCGAGGAGAAATCCGCCGGTAAGGCTGCGATCCCCAGCGAGGTCAGCGGAAACATCCAGTGCTGCTCGAGCGGGAGAGGACGAATTGCCGTCGGCTGTGATGACGGCATGGTCGCTCTACTCGATCGAGGGTTCAAGCTTTCCTACGCGTTCCAAGCCCACGGTACCTCCGTCCTTTTCATCCAACAGCTCAAGGTTCGTTAAAATCTCTTGTACGTTTCCTTAAATCGTGAAATACGTCAGATTAGTTGCTAGTCGGATGATAAGGGCTCCATACCAAGGGGAAAAGATCGTTTTTTTTTTTTACTTTCTTGGTTGATAAAGATGAAGGATTTAGATAAACCAACTGAATTTCAGGCATCTGGATGGACATTCAATGCATTCGGGAAAATAAAGGTTTTATTTTCTGGAGTGGTTGAAGATTTCTCTGTACATTGATTAGAAAATGAGCATCTAACTGGTGGCCGTAGACTTTTATCATCAACAAAATATTGATTTCGTTGATACAATCAAGCTTATGCAATTGCCAGCTTTCCTGTTCATCCTTCTTCCCATCTTATTATGTGTTCTCTTTCAATCTGTACATAACTTAGATATAAGTTGAATCTTTAAATTCCTTGTTATTGTGTTATCACAACATTCATTTTTTTTTAATCAACGATCACAAGTTCAGTTCGAGTTGAAGGTTTAGGTGCAAAATTCAAGGATAATGTACATTTAATATCAAAATTAGTTATCTTTTTATTAATCACGATGAATTAGCTACAAGTGACACCTCCAGATTTTTTCTCTCTTTTTTTTTTGGCAGTTTCATGGTATAGATCTTAACTTAATTGAAAGAATTGACCTTGATTTTACATAAATGTTAAGGACTCATCAGATTCGTAAACTACTTTTGGCAATTTTCTTCCTTTTTTCTAAACGTCTCCACAGTATGGGGAAATGTTTACTTTGTTTTCATTGGGTTTTGTACGGGGAAAAAGGTTCCCTAGTTAAATTAACAAAAAGTATCCATCTTGCCTTGGTCTGCCTATGCACTTGCACTTAAACCTAATGTACTCACCTTATCATTTATAAGCCTCATGGTGGATGCACTATAACTCTCTAAATTGTTTTCTCTAATTTCATCCTTCTAATAATCTTTATAGTGAAGTGAAGTTGCTAGTAAACATGGGCTATTTAAAGAATTTTATTCTTATGTTAGTATTTAAGTTTTTTTTGTTTATGTAGCTCTAGTAGATTAGTTAATGTAATAAAAAATATTTAACTATTATGAATATTATTAGGTACATTATCATCACATAAAGCTCATGTAGTTGATCCTCAATAGTGTGGACCAGCACTGCTTCATGATAATGTATTGAGATACTTGGGCATAATGTAAGGGAAAATGAGACTCTGGAATCACAGTCGTTTTTTCCTTCTTCAAGGATGAGTTAGATCAGTTAGATTAATCTCTTTGATGTTGACATCCTTCAATGATGTTTGGATCTATTAACGTTGAGTTTAATGAAAAATGTGTCATCTCTTTGTCCACGATTGTTATTCTATCAAGATGCTGGTTCAAGCTTGTATTGTAATATATTTCATATTGAATTTTCTGGTTTGAATGAAACTTCCAAAAATATGAGATTGCTTGTGTTTAATAGGATTAGTATCTCATCTTTGTTGTATAACTTTTACTGCTAACTCTTGTTTCCATAAGGAAATCTGCTTTGAGTGTCCAATTATCCTAGTTTTGTGGATATTCAAATGATGTTACTTGTTTGTAGGTATTAGTTGGCAATTAGAGTGGTGCCTACTTTCAGCATGCTAATCTTGTAACCATCTGTATGTGTTCCATGTCTTGCTTGTTTTCTTGATGAAGAGGGTACACAGGAACAAGCTCTTTATGTCCTTTCTCTTGGCTGTTGCAATTTTTTAGTCAGTATAACAATCTATTTTTTTTAAACTATTTTTAAGAAAGAAAAACTATGTTCAAGTAACCTTAGATGATAAGTGTAATTAATTTTAATACAAGGGATTACTAGTTATACCAAAGCCTTATGATGTTTTCGTCTATGCAACAGCAACGGAACTTCTTGGTTACAGTCGGAGAGGATGAGCAGGCATCTCCCCAGTTACCCTCGATCTGCCTTAAGATTTTTGACCTCGATAAGATGCAGCCAGAGGGTTCAAGCACAACGAGTCCTTTCTGTGTGCAGATTGTGAGAATTTTTACCAACCAGTTTCCTGAAGCAAAGGTCCTTCATTTTCATTTATCTATATTTTATTTTGAGCTTCTTTCGTTGAATTATCCATGTATTATTAAGTTCTTAATTTCTAACACATCAACAATGGAGATATTTTGGTCAGTTCTTCATTTTTTATTATTCAAAGTATTAATGAGAACATGAACTCTGATCTCGCAGATCACATCTTTTTTAGTCCTTGAGGAAGCCCCTCCAATTTTACTTATCACAATAGGATTAGATAATGGTTCCATTTACTGCATCAAAGGTGATGTCGCCCGTGAGCGTATTACACGATTCACGCTTCAGGTAGAGACTAGTGCAGACAAAAGCGTTAGTTCTATTACAGGACTTGGTTTTCGAGTTGAAGCTCGAGTTCTTCAACTCTTTGCTGTCACTCCTGCTTCCATAAGTTTGTTCAATTTGAATGATCAGCCACCCAGGAGACAGACCTTAGATCAGATCGGATGTGATATCAATGCTGTCACAATGAGTGACCGTCTGGTATGCTCATTCCAATCACATGTCAAATTATTTCTCTTAGTTATTTTTCTTCTTTTTTGATTCTTTGGTGTTATTAGTACAACTTTTCCATGATTAATTGTGCAGGACCTGATTATTGGTCGTCCTGAAGCTGTATACTTCTATGAAGTTGATGGTCGAGGTCCTTGTTGGGCTTTTGATGGTGAAAAGAAGTTTGTTGGATGGTTTCGTGGATATCTGTTGTGCGTTATTGCAGGTCAAAGGAGCAATAGGGATATGTTTAACGTTTATGATTTAAAGAACCGTTTGATTGCCCATAGTATGGTAGTTGGAAATGTTTCACACTTTCTTTGTGAATGGGGTTACATTGTGCTCATAATGAGTGACAAAAAGGTTCTGTGCATAGGAGAAAAGGACATGGAAAGTAAACTTGATATGTTATTTAAGAAGAACTTATATACTGTGGCAATAAATCTTGTACAAAGTCAGCAAGCTGATGCTGCAGCTACTGCTGAAGTACTACGGAAGTATGCTGACCATTTATATGGAAAACAAGACTATGATGAGGCCATGTCGCAATACATTCTCACGATTGGTCATCTGGAACCTTCGTATGTGATCCAGAAATTTCTTGATGCACAACGGATACACAATCTCACAAATTATTTGGAAAAGTTGCATGAGAAGGGATTAGCTTCCAAAGATCACACAACTCTTCTATTGAACTGCTATACCAAGTTAAAAGATGTTGAAAAATTGAATAAGTTCATTGAGGATGGAGATGGTCATGGCGAACACAAATTTGACGTGGAGACTGCAATAAGAGTTTGCCGTGCTGCTGGATATCATGAACATGCCCTGTACGTTGCTAAGAAAGCTGAGAGGCATGAATGGTATCTGAAGCTTTTGCTTGAAGACCTTGGTAGTTATGATGAGGCTTTGCAGTATATTTCTAGCCTTGAGCCAGACGAAGTGGGTGCTACCATTAAAGAATATGGTAAGATTCTTGTAGAACACAGGCCAGCTGAAACTGTTGAAACACTACTGAGGCTCTGCATTGTTGATCAAGACTCAACAAAAAAAACCAAAAACGGTATGCACTTAGTTATGCTACCCTCTCCAATGGACTTCATCAAGATATTTGTTCATAGCCCAACATCTCTGATGGAGTTTCTTGAGAAATATATAGGCAAGGTCAAGGATTCACCTGCTCAAGTGGAAATTCATAACACACTACTAGAGTTGTACCTATCTAACACACTAACCTTTCCATCAATTTCACAAGAAAATGCTGATGAAAGACATGACCTTGAAGTGGGAAAATTTAAGCAAATTGCTAATGGTTCAAAGATAGAGAACAAGGGGAAAATGAATAATGCAAACAAAGATGTTAGAAAGGATAAGGATCATATTGAAAGACAGCACAAAGGATTGGCCCTTCTTAAGAATGCATGGACCTATGATATGGAGCAACCTTTATATGATGTGTTTCTTGCTATTATTTTATGTCAAATGAATACTTTTCAAGATGGTCTGTTGTTTCTTTATGAGAAAATGAAGCTTTACAAAGAAGTGATTGCCTGCTACATGCAGACTCATGATCATGAAGGTTTGATTGCATGTTGCAAGAAGCTTGGGGACTCGGCCCATGGTGGAGATCAATCTCTTTGGGTTGACGTACTGAACTACTTTGGTGAACTTGGTGAAGATTGCTCCAAAGAAGTAAAAGAGGTTCTTACATACATCGAAAGAGATAATATATTGCCACCCATTGTTGTCCTGCAGACATTATCTAGGAATCCATGTTTGACTCTCTCTGTAGTTAAAGACTACATTGCTAGGAAGCTTGAACAAGAGTCAAGGTTGATAGAAGAAGATCGTAGGTCTATTGAAAAGTATCAGGTTATTATCGAACCATAGTCCTAATTCTGATTTACCTTTTTTGTCATTGATTGACATTGATAATTTTTTACTTTTCCTAGCTGCATCTTGAACTTAATTTTGGGCAAATTATTATTGCTGGTCCTACTACACTCTCATTATGACTGCTTTATGTAGCTTACACAGTGACAAAGAAATTGATTGACCATGGTAATCTAAAGAACTTTGCTTTGACTGCTCTTTTGTTTCTGATTTATTGTTCTTCTAGCTTGGGTAATAAAATTCATAATATCGAAGAGTTGGCTATATAGAATCCACAAATGGCCTTTTGGTTTAATACTGAAAGAACTCTCTTCTTGGTGATTATTGCAATTGTTAATGTGAAAACAGAAAAGAAATGATAAAAGAAATTTGTCATCATTCTTTTCTTGATGGATCTACTTTCCTCAATTAGATTTTACAGAGGTAACACATCCAAAACAGTTATTGCGACTATATAGAACCTTTGAACTAAACAAACTGATCAACTTTTTCCAGAGTTGGCTTAGTTTGTTTGAACTGCTGCAGTTATGAAATTGCATACTTCAAAATGCTGCCAAGTAACTGTTATTGGAAATAGAAAAACTGATGTTGTGCTTCATAAAAGTGCATTAGAAAAAAACTTTGGGTTAAATTCTTTGGCGAAAATTTGCATGTATCAGTTAAATTTGTAAAAGTTCATGGCATGTATCAGTTAAGTTGTCATTACTTGGTACTAAAGCAGTAAATCTTAGTGATTATGAATTCAAGATACAATTAGATAATTTATTTAGGTTATTTTGATTTCAAAGGGAAAGTATATTAACTTCTAATTTAAGTAAATCACCACTCTGTGTCTACTGGATAAAGGAGCATATTGCATTTACTCTTTTATCTGATACGAGAGGTAATTATATGAAAAGTGCAAATTATCTTTTAAAGTACTGCCGAATGATTTTTCACACTAGAAGTTGTTTGCTGACTCAACTTTATATTTCTCATGGCAATTTTGTAGAAGTATTTTTCAAAGCATTTATGAAAAGATAACCTGCCTGGCTTCTACTGCAAAAGGAGAAGAAAAAAAACTCTTCAGAATTACTTTTTTTTTTCTTTTGTGCCAAAGACACTCATGGTTTGGTTGACAACCAAACATTTTATAACAAATTTTTATTTTTCCAACTCGAAATCTTGCCCATGATAACCATGGATTCTTATCTTTTTACTTCTTCTCGATGGTAAGTTTAATCTCATAAGTTTTTGCAACTTGATTTTCTTATATCTAGTGTGCCTTTTGGTTTTGTTTGCATGTGTTGTGAATTTAATATCCAGTGTTTGCTCATATGGAACCTTTTATCTAGATACCATATATTTACAACTTATTCTATATGCTCGCAATGGCTTGATTGTTATCTTTATGAAATATTGGCATGATAAATTAGCAAGTATTTTTTGTTGTCGGTTTCTATGTTGTATGTTCAACAAATGTTTCTGTTCGTCAATTCCTTTATTTAACCAGTTCTGCTGAATATGCAGGAGGACACTGCTTCAATGAGGAAAGAAATACAAGATCTCAGGACAAATGCAAGGATTTTTCAACTCAGCAAGTGCACAGCGTGCACCTTCACCCTTGACCTTCCAGCAGTGCATTTTATGTGCATGCACTCATTTCACCTTCGTTGTCTCGGGGACAACGAAAAGGAATGCCCAGAATGCGCACCCGAATACAGAAACATCCTGGAGACCAAGAAGAACTTGGAGACAAATGCGAGGGACCAAAACTTGTTCTTCCAGAAGTTGAAGAATTCAAGAGATGGGTTTTCTGTCATTGCCGACTATTTTGGGAAAGGCATTGTGAGCAAAACTACTATTACCTCACCTGAAAGTCCGCAGACGAACAATATGTAGGAATTATCGGCTTTCAAGCAT
The DNA here is from genome assembly GCA_038050645.1 of Hedychium gardnerianum. NCBI lineage: Eukaryota > Viridiplantae > Streptophyta > Magnoliopsida > Zingiberales > Zingiberaceae > Hedychium > Hedychium gardnerianum. Next base: position 762,588 of record JBBUKS010000017.1, read on the forward strand.
GCTCGTAGGACAGTCCAAATCATCCATAAGGGCTGGTTGTTTTATTGAGTTCTAAAGGTCTCGAGTTGTTTAAGTTTTACATGAGGCTTTTTCCTGCCGTGTCCGTCTAAGTTGCTTCACTTCATGATGGAGAATATCTTCAAACTATGTTCCGTTATTCGTTATTTTGTGTGCATATTGAAGTTTAAAGAGTTTGAATGAGGAAGAGAGGTATTTAGCAAGACTCTGGATAAGTATTGGTGAGGACAAAAGGATTCCTTTCGATTCCTACTGCCGAATCAAGTTTGTGTACCAGATGATAAACTTCAATAAATGCTGTTCAAATGGTCGACAATCAAACACCTCCATATTTGTCCATTTCTGGGTGAGAAAAATCCTGAAAGATTTGCTTCCATGTACTCAATTTTGTTCTTTCTGTGCTGAATCTTCTCATAGTAGTAAACACAATCTTAAAATAGTCTATCCTGGTAAATCGTATCGTACAGCATTTCTTCTGGATGGAAGAAAAAACAAAAAATTTACAGCCTCAAGATGCAATAGAGAACGAGTGATGGAGAAAGATAATTGGAAAAGGAGAAGAATGTGAAGAACAGAGATTTACTACCATGAAACAGAGTTTTCGTAGGTTCTGTCAAAAGGGTTTCAATCGAGTGGAACTGAATTAGAATATAAATTATCAAATAGAAAAAACTTTTCTGATAATTTTTCCATTAAAATATTCTACAACTTTTCATAGGTCTGAAAGATTGCCTTTGCTTCTACGTTATAAGTACAAACACCTTCAGACTCGATCCAGTGCAGAAACTCATCAGATGTTCCCCTCTCTCTCTCTGACGAGCGTAGGTGAATCTAGTTAATTAAGCAGAAGGATCCAAAAAAAACATGTCGGAGATCCATCGGCAGAAAGCTTCCAAGGCCACCGCGAGCGCGAGCCTCAAGCTCTTCGGCTTCCACGTCGTCGACGCCAACGATATTCATGCCGCTGACGTCTCCGCTTCCTCCGGCGGCGGAGACGGCCAGCGGAGGTACGAGTGCCAGTACTGCCGCCGCGAGTTCGCCAACTCGCAGGCGCTGGGCGGCCACCAGAACGCCCACAAGAAGGAGCGCCAGCGGCTGAAGCGCGCAGCCCAACTCCACCGCTCGCCGCCGACCGTTGCTTTCTACCGACATCGGACCGCCTCCGCCTTCGCGCCGCCGCTCCTCCTCCCACCTCCTCCTCACCCGCCGCCGCCGCCGCCGAGCTGGTTCTACTACCCAGTCGCCTTCGCGGCGCCGCACCAGGTGCACGTGTCGGGCCCCTGCCTCGCCCCAAGAGCGCGGCCTCCCGCTGACGACTCGTGGCCCGGAGACTACCACCGCTGCGGAGCGGCGGAGGGGGACGGCGAGCGAGTTGCGGAAGCAAACGAGTTGGATCTTCAACTCAGCCTGGCCCCCGCTGGTTCGTGACTCGGGGCCAGTCAAATCTGCATGCTCCATATCTCCATGAACAAATTCTCCCTGTCACGTTCCATGATTTCTCTTCTGTAAATTGCAACTTATTACTCAGTGAGTCAGCTCGCCCGATTTTAAGATTGAAATCAAAGATTCTGAAGAAATAATAATAATACCTTTCCATAAAGATCTAGTTAACCCCACTATATTGCACGTCCACATCATCTTCCCCAGCTCTATGCGTACCTTCCAACCCACAAGATCTTCAAGCTTCCTGAGTTAGATTTTCGTACGGCCTGAAATTTAATTAGGACCAAAGTCATTGTCCTCCACAGGTAGAGTTGCTCACACAACACTTATCTCCAAGACCCTTTTCATTATATTGCACCTCAATAGATAGGGACTGTTCCTTAGCCACTGTCATAAGAATACAATCAACTTCAATATGGAAGCCAATTTTTCTTCCTCCTGTGGGACCTTAACAAATAGCCTCGACCCATCTTTGTCAAAATTTAGGCTGCCTTTTCCACACGACGCACAAAAATCTATGCTCTTGATTGCAAGGGCCTCAGGACAAGTCACCGAACAAGTAAACCTGCAAATTCTTCGAGCACAACTGTGCGTCCAGACCAAACTCCATGGCATTGCATCATCAACAGTCGTCTCGTATATCCTATCAGACATCAGGAACATGTAAGCTGATCAGAGGGCCAGGCATCTGAATTCCACAACCAAGTACTCCTCTATAGGAACGTTCCTGCCTAATAATGCACTTGTCGAGTAAGCAAGTTTGCGACAAGGTTGGAATGGGTGCGCACTGAAGAGGCAGGAACGTTTCAGAATTAGGTGCAGTAAAGTGCAGTGCCAGGGAGACAAGACGGGCCCTCAGGGAAGACTCGAGTAGTCAAGAGAGATGGAAAGAAGGATTAGGTAGCGGAGGCTTGCAGTTTCACGCACACGCCAATGAAACATGACGTATGTCCTCTAAAAAAATTCCTCTCAGAAGGCGAAACGCTCGGCGCCTTTGTCAATTCGTCCCAAGATCAACACGGAAAAGATAAATCACGAAGGCTAGCCCAAACAATGACTAATGCATAAGGGAGAACAGGAACCTGATTACTCAAAAAAAAAAAAAAATTCCTCTCGTTCCTTAGCCACGTGATCAACTATTAGTTGATTTCATAATTTATCTCTTTTTATATAAACAAAAAACAGTTATGAAAAGTGAGCATAATTATCATTTTTGCGATAATAAATTTTATTCACGAATATTATTTATAAATATTATTCATAAATTTTGTTCACGAATATTATTCATGAATATTAACAAACTAAATAAATATGTTCAAGATTATTTATTTAATTTAATAAATTATTTAAATTGATTTATTTATTTAATTATATATATATTAAATAAATATTAAAAAATTTATCAAATGAAATATTAAATTTATTCATAAAGATTTTAGATAAAACAGTATAATTAGTTTTTTTTTTTAAAAAAAACGAATTGATTTATTTAATTTTTATAAAATATGATTTTGTAATCAATTTTTATGAATTCAGGGTTTCGGCGCAGGTTTAAACCTAGGGCATCAACCGGGTCCGGACCAGTTTAGTCATCGAACCGGTTTGTTCTCAATTGGAGACGCGATCCGAGGAGTGCAGTCTCCATCTGCTCCTTCGCTTCTGCTTGGCCTTTTTGTTTATTTCTTGACCAAATCGAGGAGCCGAGGTCGCACAAGTCAGGATGATGTCGCCGAAATCTCCCAGTTCCGATGCGCGGTCGGCGCGATCGGCTGGTTCCAGTTCAAGGTGAGTCGCCTCGCTCTCCTTTTGGAGGATTTGTGAGTGTTTTTGTATGCCCTTCGATTGACCTTATGCAGCAGTCGTGTGATCGTTGATCGAAACCGTCTGAAGAAGCATACATAATGAGCACCTGCAATTTTGATTTGGGATATGCGTGCAGAGAGAGAGAGAGAGAGAGAGAGAGAGAGAGAGAGAAAAGGAAATCACGGAACTTGATGGAAGAAAGCCATTACACTTTAGTGGCACTACATTGCCGCAATTTTCTTCTGCAGGGCACCACCTCGATTGACCTTATGTGACAATTGTACTATTTTTTGGAGGTCCCATTCAGGGTTGATTGTTTTTGATTCTCTAAGAATGTAGATGCTACGAAATTTCTAAATGTATTGATCTAATGATTCTTGAAAATAGCTACCTCATCATGTTTTTTATTGTTTAGCAGCAGTCGTGACTATTAATAACCTTATTGTTCTGAAGTTGATGCTCTAAAGTCAAGAGTGTACTATTTGAAAATTGATGGAATCTGTTTGTGTGGGTTTCTGTTGTCTCTTTGCTTGCTGGATAGAACTATGACAAATGGTCTGAGATTCTGCATTGTGGGACCTCATGGGCATAAGGAACTCTTTCTTCATGAGAATGCGCAAGTGAAGCTCGAGCTATTTTAGATCTGTGAGATTGGGGCACTTTTTATGATGGACACTTTCTGTGCTAAGGTCTACTACAATTTTTGATGTGCAGTTAATTCCAAATTCGGGTTGGACTGGATTGAATTAGTGCACCTTTTTCATAGCTAGAAATCAAGAATGATTGTCAGTCTAAGTCGTTGGGACTTGTCTGATGCTGATTTTTTTATAGATAACCATGTGAACTACTATTGTCAATCTTGTCTAGGTTACATTAGAATTACTGAATCACCTTTGGGAAATTTGTTGGCTTCGGTTTTTTCCTGCTCATTCCGTCCTTCCATAACAATACAAAATATTCCTACATGTTACTGACACAAGGAGCGTTGCTGAAGGCTAGACTCTTTTATGAAACACACTTCTGGAAATATTGACCAGAGATTCTTCCAATATAAGGAATATTGTGGTCTTTTGTAGAGGCAGTGAACTTTTTTTGTGGGCAAAATTTTTATTTATTTTATCACCATAATTCATAGAATGCTCAATTTAGAAATATATTACTAACTAGTGTGCTAGAAGTAGCCATTAATTTAGTGTAGTAAATGGCGATAAGTGATTTTGAATATTGCTATTAATAGTCTGGATTTAGTTTATTTGAAGGATAAGACATATGTAGCCAACTCCAAATAGTTGGAACTCACATGACAATAATAATGGTGATGATGATTCCCTGCTTGTGTGATCTTGTCATAAATGAACCTTTATATATATATTTCCTTACATCTTGTTTGCTAATGCTATCTTTTAATTGAAATAGACTCAAGTAACAAACTTATCCTTCATTCCTTTTTTGGAATTTGCTTTCTTAGGCAAGCTCCCTTGCAGATAATACATGTTATTGGAAACTTCATGAGAATATGGTCTGTTTACTCCTTGTACCATTATCTAGCCCATCATGGAGACAGTGTAGTGGCTTTTATTTTCAGTTGCTTGGTTCCAGCTTCTGTTATATTCCTGGTTCTGCAAAAGCCTTGGAAAGGGAGGCCTTTGCCAAATTCTCAGGTGATGTAAGATGCTTTTGCATTGTATGCCAAAAGTGAGCTACCTACTTGTGTAACTTCATGATTCATTGTTAGTCTGACATTTAGCCATCTTTCAGGTAATCCCAACTGTGATAAACGGTGGGATAATGGCATCATATTTTGTACTATGGGGAAAGGGACTTCAATCATGTGGGCCACTGATGTACGGCTTCAACTTACTTTAGATTTTGTTTGAACTATTTCACTTGCCAAAAAACAAGCAAAAAATGTTTTCTCATTGTAGAATTACCTAACTGTAAAAGGATGAAAATTGAGGTAAAGAAATATTTGGTTTCATGATAAATAATGGAAGTCTATCTAGGTAAACAAGTGTGTGAAAAATAGCTAACTAATTTTAGCTTAAAAAGTCCAAGTTGAACCCGTGACACAGTAAACCTAAGCCAATCTTATTGCCTGTCATGCATGAAGGTCTAATCAGCTATCTTGTTGAATTAGACATTTGATAGATTGTTTAAGTTACCATCTGGTCATCCATTTGAATCTTTGTTGAAAGTACAAAATTATTATTATTATTTTGTTTTTTAGCAAACGTGAACATTTTTAATGAGTCGCCATTGCCATAAACAACTTCTGTGCTAATGTATCTATTGCCAGATTTGTCTTATGAGTCACTAAACTCAAATTCTGATCATCTGATAAACTCATTTTATTTCCATGTTCATTCCTGTGCTGAGATCTTATTGCTCCTCTTTCCAATTTCAGTGCTCTACTAGCAGAGTATGCAGGTGCTGTCCTTGGGGTCTTATCTGCAGCATTATATGGACGGAAAGTACATATTTGGAGAAAGGTTGGTTGCCTCCTTTAATATTAAGTACTGTAAATAGTCAATACTGTAGGATAATTTTTTTTTAAAGTAGCATCATGTTGTTGCCCCTTGTTCATTTTTTTACTTAACAGTTTCACAAAATCTTGAGTAAGTACTTGCTGAAGAAAGACTCAGTTGACAAATTCACTACCTGACGCATTTGAGCTAGTATTTAGTTTCTATAAATGGTTCAATATGCAACTATGGGATAAGATTTACTTCCTGATAAGTCTTCTGAAGTTCTAGAAAGAGAAGCAGCTCCTCAAAAGCGAACAATAAAGAAGGGGAGAGTAACACCTAAGGTTTCTCACCTTCTGTTCTTCCATATGTCAGTAAAGTCTTCACTTAGGATAAATTATTTACTATTGTCACCTTGAATCCTAACAGGATTACAGGAGTGGCCGTGATCAGTTCTCTATTTTCAATTTAAATCGAGTTAAACTGATTTCCTATTTATGGCAAAAAAAGGTCCGTCATTAACTGATTGCTTCACACACTGCTCCATTCTTTCTTACTGGCTATCCATATTAATGTGTGATTAGGTGGCCAGGCAATTAGGAGATATTTCAAAAGTTCCTCTTCAAATGGCTGGCAAGGCTCAGAGTTTGATTAGGCCAATCTAGGTTAGAGTTTGTGTCAGGAAAAACATCTTGGTTGTTCCATAACACAATGCCACATGCCTTGCATACACATGGTGATTTTTTTTACAATTATCCTTTTCTCTTGCATAAACTCATCAAATTTGCACAGTAAAGTCTCATGGGTGTTTTTCTGGGAAAATTACATGCAAACATCTAAAACATGAAACCTTTCTCTTAAGTAGACTGATATGCGTTTCTGCAATTATGTGGTACTTGCTACTGATGTTTCGAACTTTCCAGGTGGGTGGACTCCTTGCAATGTTGTCATCCTACTATTTACTCTCGAAAGGGTGGGCTACAAGAACAAATTCACCAATTTGTATCCATTACAAACTGAAGATTTTAACTTAACCTTCGCCTTCTTTTGTGTTGTCTTTTTGTGTTTGTTTTTCTCTTCTTTATTTTGTAGCATTATAACATGGTCATTACTTTTTATAGAAATTTGATGAGCTAGAAGAAAATGCTACTTGACTTATTAATGACACTCAGATAGCTTTGACAAAGAATCACTTGGACAGGCAAAACCAGCTTTAGAACTCAAAAAATTAGTGGTGCCCATTTCGGCTGGTATTTTGTCAGCATTGAGGAGGGTCATTGCACGGCGTATATCTCTCAAGGTACTATTAGTTTATCTTTATAAGGAAAAAATTGTTAGCTCTTAAATGAAAACTATTTGTCATCTTTATTTTTATTTTTTTTAAAAAAAATATCATCCTTATTAGAAAACATTTTTTGCATTCTCTCAATAGTAAGTGTAATTTTACTAGAAAGCTATTTGCCATTTTTATTAAAAAAAACATTTATCATTCTCATTGATCTTGTATGTAACTAAAGGTTCGAGAATTTCATTATAGCTAATCATTTATTAATATTTATTGTAGAATCAACTTAAAAGGAGACTTCATGCAATGAGTGTTGCTTCTGCGACATGCTTTCTTTTTCCTCTTGCCATGTGGGACACAATATTAGTAAGTGTTAACTGAAGACAATCATGTGCTTTTGTGTGATATTTCCACCAAAATAACCCAGAACTGGTAATATCCACTTTTAATTGATTGGCTGCAGGGATCAACATCTGATAACATTGTTAAGTTTCAGTTTCCAAGCTGGGCATACTTGAGTACAATCATTTTTGGAATAATTTTCATATTCTATGCCGATAACATTGCTGAAGAAAGGTAAATTGCCTATGGAACTTCTTCACAACTATATAACATCCCTAAGAGAAATTCTGAATGATTAGCTATCATTTAAAGGTCATGTTTATCTGGATTCACAAGATGTTTGCATATCTTATCTTTCATTCTTTGTACGGAAATTCCTAGGGTGTCCATTGAGTTTGAAGTCTAAATCTTGCCATTGTGGGGTTTTGGGGCCAGCCTGCAATGCCCTTAATGCACTGCAAATAAAAAGCAACATCAGGGTCATTGTTGTTGGAATTGGACGTATCAATGTTCTCCACAAGCTTTGAGCCACTGTATTTTCCTGACTTTTTATGAAGGACTTCAACTGCAAAAATAATAAAATCATCATTTAAAAGTTGAGATGGAAAATATTTTGTTTTAGTTATGCTAGCACCTATAATACACTAAAAAATTAGCTAATAGATAATATAGTTCATTATCAAAATAGAAACTGAAATAAAAAATAACCAAAGTATTGTAATTTGTAACAGGTTAACTGAACAAGAATAATCAATCATAATTCAAAGAACTTTAGATATTACAGAATCTATGTTAATTCTGAATCAGTCAAGCTAAGTTTAATGACTTGACTGCTGTATGCTCATACTGCTTTAATTGTTTTATATTACATGTATGATTGACCATAGAACACAACCAAGAATAGAAATGATTTTCTAAGTTCTCATAAAAGATCTGTGGCTGAACTGTGAGTGTCATTATAATGGTTCTTTCATGGGTCTTTCTTGTTACTGGTCAATGATCTCTCTCCCTGAGCTTTGTTTTGACTTTTGTTAATACCCGTTCACACTTTTTTTGTTGTTGAACATTTCGCAGGCTGCATCTTGTTTTTTCTTCTCCAAGGCATCTAATGATTTCAGGAGGAGGCATCATTATCATGGAAATCTTGTATCAAATGGATTTTTCTCTTATCGGTTTCGTGATTTGTTGTTCAATTTTGGGATTTGGTATGCTTCAATTTCTCTCTTGTTATAACATACTCCATTTTCATATTGTATTAGTATCTAGAGTTTCTTGCTTCTTTTGTGATTAGAAAGCGGACAAGGTCTTTTGTCATATACAAGGATGCCCTAGATTTTTTTTAATACAGTATTCAAAGAATTAAGTTAGTTCGCAGAGAATGCACATGTCTTCGGGCAGAATTTATAATGATCCCACTTATAATGCACTAGCTTTTCCTTTGTGTATGTGTTTTTGTGGTGTTATCATATATATTCCTAAATTTGATGTGATCAAGATCAATGAATCAAGCTACTTAGGCAATGTCACAATAGTGTTCCAGCACCCTAGTGATAGATACAAATTTAACATATGCACACACACACACACAAAAGGTTAACATAGCAGAGATGAAAATATTAAAATAAATGTGTTGAGCTACTAGAAAGAATATAATAAAAACTTGAGAATAATTATATATAGCTTCAATAGATAATAAGATGAGAAACAATATGTTGAGAATTGAGATGATATGAACATGTTTAAAAGAGAGTAAGAGTGTATAGTTCGAAGAGTGGAATCTATGAGTCTAAAGTGCATGGAGCAGAGGATTAAATAAAACATTAGTTAATATAATAATGATTTAATTGATTTGAATAGTGATATAACTTTACGTGAACTCAACAGAAGCTCCATATGGAAGGATAATATTCATCTGAGCTGGCCCCAATAATTAAGACAAATAAGTAATAAGGCTTGATGATGATAACGATGATGGTCACTTACTATTTTTGTGTGTCACACTGGCATGCATAATACACAGTTGAAATGTATGAAGTTGAGCTGCCAGTCCCATTTTGTTTAACTCTTTTCTTTGATCATGATCATGTTAAAATATAACTAGGTATTGTTGAAGCAACTTCACTTGGAAGATTTAGAAGAGATCCTTTGGATTCGCAGCCTGGATCAGAAGGAGCACTTCAAGACAATATTCAGATGTCTCCACTTCCAAGCTGATGTATGTTCATCCTTTTTAATCTGTTACGGAACGACATTTTTTTGTTGATCTGTTATTTTTGCCTTTGTTCAATCGAAATGGTTAACTAGTGATATTGTGCCTTATAAATTATAAGTCTATTTATTGTAGGAAGATTTGGCCTCCTTTACCATATATTGCATATAATGAATGACCAGATGCAAGCTATTTCTCAATTCTTTGGTGAAAAAATGCAATGCTTAAAAAATGATGTTAAGAAAGCTGATTTCAATAATGAGTGTTCGACCACCATTTATGTCTTGTCGTGTGTTGGGACTTTTTATTAATACATAGACACATATAGTTGGGCTTGTGCCCCTGTGCCCTACAATTTCTCTCTGAAATATTTCCAACTGAACAGCTAACCTATCTTGTTTACTAGTTAAGCTTTTCTTCCTATTTCGAGCAATATCAGGATAGTTCTAGGATGAAATGATATTATATCTAAGAATACAAGATGTTAATTTGAGAGCTCTTTGGCACCCATTTGGCTACCTATCGAGATTTAGCTACAATTATTGCCTTATTATTGTTTTTTATTTATAATTATACATGGCAATGATGAATGTTGAGTTGCTTATCTCGCTCATATATAATTTATAATTATCAGTCGCCTTAAACGTTCAAGTCAGCAGCATCGTCTGCTAATGTATGTCCTTGATTATTGTATTTCTTTAATCTGGTATTTAATGTTATGCTGAAGAAGTATTTCTGTCTAGTTTAATCTTGTATAATAATACATCTTTGCTTCATTATTCCCTACAACTCCTTTCTTTGGCAGAATCATCGACAATCCATATCGATTGGGTTCCTCTCGGTTTAACATGGACTCGATGGGGTAGCAGTTAGTTGCGAGAGAGTTTTCACAAGTCACTGCTATTACCTCAACGTCAGCCATGACGCTAAAAGTCTGTTGGAAACTAGAAGAATTTTAGAAGATTTTTTCAACAAATTCCTCAAGATTGCTCAGATTAGAATTGGTACTATGATAACGATTGATGCAACTTTTTGTGGTTCTCATGTAAACAGCCATGCAATGTAAATTGTTTTTTACTCGACCATGCTAACATTCATATACACAGTGAGCTACTTTACGATGTCCTATTAACCCCCATGATGGTACAGGAGATATATCAAAATGAATCAATTTGCCTTTTGATTTTCCTTTGATTGGATAGGTGCATTGTTAAGTAGGAGCATCCTGGACGGCAATGTATATTCTCCAACTAATGATCATTTGGCTTTCCACTGTAGGCTACTTTACGTCATGGCGATTTCCCCACTCCCAGCAGACTGAACCTGATCGAGTCCTTTTCATTGAAAGTGTTGGCGTGCAGTTTCCATCAAAATCATCGTACAGGAAGTGGGAAGAATTGACCAGCTGACGATGACAAGATGCAACAAGTTTCCAATCAAACAAAATGTGCTGCTGTTTTAATATTATTATTATTATTTTGCAGTATTCATGTGTTTTTGTTGAGATGAGAACAATAAAAATGAAATATATAAAATTAGGATAGAAATTGAAGATACTATTGTTCGAGTTTGAACAAGAGATTGATTGAGATTAAATTAGTATGACGATGTGAATGTGGATTGATATAATCAATAGGCTTTTATTGTTGGATATGTTAATGAAATGGAGTTGAGAAGGCACCAAAAGATAAGCACAAAAATATTATATTTTATCACAGTTAAAGATATAATTTAAAAGAATAAAATCAGGGTTCATCAAAATTTAGATAGTTTTCTTGGCGCACGCTTGCATAATTAAAAGAAAAGTGAAAAAATTGAATGATAAAATTTATTTGATCTTGAATTTACATATATGCACTAATCTTGATAAATTCTTTAAGACCATTAAGGTCAGCTCTCTAATCAAAATATTTAATCTTTGTGTTAAAAAACA
>JBBUKS010000017.1:799829-813462 GCA_038050645.1 Hedychium gardnerianum
TTATAAATAGAAATATGATACAACGAGTCCATACAACAATCATCATATGATTGGCTCTAGGGCTCTCACTAACAATTAGGACACGACCTCACCACTCTACTCCAAAAGCTTACCTCAACTTACTCGCCAAACATCTGGTCCTCTAGACCTGTTTGGGCTTTCTTTGCTCAGTGTCTGATCGACCTCATCCACTGAGACTTTCCTATAAAATTGAATTAGCACAATGCAAAATATAATAGCAATACTGTATTTCGATTTACCAAAGATGTTGGTCCGGTCAACCTCAAGACTTCTTATTACCTAGGGTTACCTCTCCCTAGGGTTTTTTCTTTGCTCAGAGTTCACTCCTCCAAGACTTTTCATTACCTGGATTTTCCTTTACCAAGCCTCTAGCCCTCTAGACCTGCTTGGAATTTTACCTTGCCTAACCTCTAATTAGGACTTTCCCTTGCCTAACCTTCAGTTAGGACTTTCCCTTACCTAACATCCAGTTAGGAATTTCCTTTTCTTAACCTACAATCAGGACTTTCCCTTTGCTAGTCATCTGGTCAATCTTGACCTGACTAGACTTCCCACTTGACTAGGTCACCTTGACCAAACTCCATTTAAACATATTGTTAAACAAACATCAAAACTATGGAGGTCGATTACACCAACAGAAGACATTCAACTAAGAGGTACAAAGAGGGTATAGGGATGCTTCTCCTCACTATACTAGGTTTGACAAATATTCATCTTGTTGCTGACTTTTGATCTAGCCGACTGCTACTACCTTTATAGCTTCCCTTCTATTCCCGTACTCACCACACGACTTGCTATAAAGATGTTGTTTCAAGGAGAGTCAACAAAGATGATGAAACAAAGTAGCTAAAGATGTTGGAATGCAGAGGAGATGCTCCCACGAGGGATTATTCTCGTGGCCTGGTTGACGATGTCCCTAGTTGGACTGCTAGTTAGAGAGATGTTAATAGAAATGATAAAGTAAAGTCATCAGAGGGGACGGAGTCCAGGGGAGATATTCCCATGGGGATGTTCTTGTGGCATAGATGACGACATTGTTCAGTAGACTGTTGGACTGCTAGCACGAGTAGGCATGTTCCTATGGTTTGGATGATGAGGCTGCCTAGTAGACTACCAGTTAAGGAGATACTAGCAATAACGATAGAGTAGGATAACAAGAGGGGTGGAGTCCAGGGTATATATTCCTATGGGGATGTTTCTGCGCTGTCAATTGGTCCTGAAAGGAGAGAGCTTGGAGGGGATTTACCCGAAGAGGTACCCGATTGCTAGATCGCTTAGGGGATGTTCTCAGACTTCCGAGTCCACATACTTTCAAATCCATGAACTTCTGAATCCACTAACTTTTGAGTCCACACACTTTCGAGTCCCTGAACATCCAAGTCCACATACTTCTAAGTCCCCTAACTTCTGAGTCCACGAAGACTTGACCTTTCCGGGGATGTACCAAAAGGGATTATTCCCAAGCCGCCACCTTTCCAAAGTTGTGAAACCTTGAGGTCACATCTTTGGTTGTCTAGAAAATACTCACATGGGCAAGTCTGAAGTATTTTCTAGGGTGGGGATTGTGAGGCATATCACATGCCTCTCCCCCAAAGAGTGAGGCCAAAGTGACAATGAGAATTGACTGTGGATTTGATTTTGACGTGACCTCCCATAACTACCTCTGAATCTGCCATCATGAGAATAGATGGGCTTCTTGCCCACTTCCCAAATCATGAAGACTATCCGAAGATGTAGCCAAAAGGGTTGTTCCTTGGCCGTGAAGACTTACTCATTCTGGGGATGTACCTAAAGGGGTTGTTCCAAAGCTACGGACTTCCCAAGATGTGAAGACTTAACCATTCTTGAGATGTACCCAAAGGTGGTTGTTCCCAAGCTATGAGGTCTTAACCATTATGGGGATATACACAAAGGGATTGTTCCCTAGTCGTGTACTTTGCAAGTCATAAGGGTTGTCTGATGATATACTCAAAGGGGTTGTTTGCAAGCCGGGTACTTTACAAGTCATGAAGGTTGTCCGAGGATATACCCAAAGGGGTTGTGTTGGTGCAATCTTTCTCAGTTCAAGATTGACCAAGTTGACCAAGCTTAGATTAGCTCAAGTTTGGGTTTTGATGTTTGATCAATACATTTATAAGAAGTTAAGTAGGTCAAGGCTGATCAAATACTTGACAATGTTAGAAATCCAATGGAAAGTTGGCAAGGAAAGTCCAAGTAGGTTAGGAAGAATCAAACACTTGGTGATCGAAAGTCCTAACTGAAAGTTAGGCAAGAGAAAGTCTTAACTAGATGTTAGGAAAAATAAAGTTCAAGTGGGTCATAGAGGACCAAACACTTGGCATGAGTGAGGAAGTCCTGGTAGGTCAAGAGTGACAAGATGTTAGGCAACGATGAAGTCGTGGCAAGTCAAGGTTGACCAGATGCTAGGCCGTGATGAAGTTCTAATAGGTCAAGGTTGACCAGATATTAGTCAACGAAAAGTCCCAACAGATCATGGATGATTAGATGTTGGGAAAAAGAAGTCCTAGTAGGTTGAGGTCAACCATATACCAGGCAAGACCTGAATTCAAACCTGAAAAGGTTGAATTTAGGGATACCAATCGATTGATAAATCCTAAACTCAGAATTTGGGTTTTAGGGTTGGGCAATCGATTGGTTGGCCCAATCGATTGGCAGAGGTTTTCTCGCAAATAGAATCTTGGGGAATCAATGGTCTCAATCAATTCAGCCTAAGTCAATTGATTGGCTCAATCGATTGACCAGTTTTCTCGAATGATTAGAAGGCCTTAGAAAGTCAATCGATTGAGCTATTTTCTTGAGCAAATAGAAGCCTCGGAATCGATTGGAGCAAGAGATTAGGGGCTAAGATAATCGATTGGGTAGTTTTCTCAAGTGAACAAAAGGGTTCATAATCGATTGGGTAAATAAATCAGGATGTTTTCTCAAGTAAATAGAAAGTTTCTGAATCAATTGACTCAATCAATTGGAAGCTAACAATCGATTGGTATAGCTCACCATTCGATTGGTAAGGCCGAAAAAAGTCATTATGTAGGTTTTTTAACGGTTGAATCTAACGTGGCAATCAATTGGGGGTAAGGACAATTGATTGACTGGCGAAAATCAACCCGAGCAACAATTCTATAAAGCAGTTTGAGCTTGGAGAAGAATGCACCAGTTCTTGGTGATTTTGATGCGAAGTGCTACTGCATTTTCGAGTCAACAAGAGGCATTTTCAAGCAAGAAAAGAGCAAACAAAGCAAGGTTCCTATTTGTAAAATTATTTTTGATTTCCTTTGTAATCTTGTTTGAGTTTCTTGTTTGTATTTCTTTGTAAGAAGCTTGTAAGAGGTTTCTCTACCTCCGGAAAGTTTTTGAGAAGGAGAGAGTTCATAGTGGAGCTATGATCACTGGTGTAGAACCTTGGATTAGTCATATCAAGGAGGTAGATATCAAGTAAATTAAGTGTAGTGCATGTGGCGTCCACGTTTGAAGTAAATTTCCACTGCTCATTCAATGACGAGCACAAAGCAACTACAAGAAGAGATTGAAGCTATTCACCCCCCCTCTAGCTCGCAAGTGTCCTAACAAGTGGTATCAGAGCGAGACCACTCTTCATCGAATTAACCTCCATCGGAGCACGAGCTAGAGGTAAAAGATAAAGTCTCATATTTTTGAAGGGCTCTAATGGAGTTCAGAGATGGATTTGGATACGACATACAAGCACCTTTGCCTTTCAGATTGAGAGGATTTGACCAATGGAAGGCTATGGTTGAAAATTTCTTCATGATGAATATAGTGCAATGGTTTTCTCTAATAGAGGGATTTGAAGCTCCAATTGATGGTCAAGGAAGACTCCTCAAGAAGAAGAAATGAACCAAGGAGCAACTCCAAAAATCTGAGATGAATGACAAGGTAACCAAAATTTTGATTAATTTGGTTCTTAATGATATTGTGTAAATTAGGGGGATTACAAGAGTGAAAATGAATTATGGAGAAAATTGACCAAGCTCCATGAAAATGCAACCTCAATGCCAAGAGAAAACAAATTCAAAGAGAGAGACTCTTTAGGTCAAGAGCATGAGGATCCGGAGGTTGAGAGATGCTCAACATCCGTGAATGAAATTGAAGAACCATCCACCTCAAGGATTGAGGGGGAGAGCTCATTGACACTTGAATGAGAAGAAGCTTCGACATCTGGAACCAATGAAGAAGAATCGAGTTCCACCTTTACAAGTCAAGGGAGCACAAATTATGAAAGTATAACAAGCTCAATTTATAAAGATAAAAATCATGTTATATGTTTTGAGTGTAGAGAAAAAGGACACTATAAGAGCAAGTGTCCAAAAATTAAGAAGAAGACTCAATTGGCATACAAGGTGAAGGAGAAGTCAAAGGAGGTCGGAACCTTAATAAGAAAGGGCAAAGAGCACATTGTGTGCTTCTTGTGCTTTTAAAAGGGACATTCCCAAAATCAATATCCAAAGAGGAGGCTCAACAAGGAAGGAAGCTCAAATTAAGTGGGAGCTTCTAAAAGCAAAATTAAGGTACCATTAGTTAATGGTATTTCTCTATTTCATGATAACAAGCATGCTAAAAATAAATTTTATGATTTTAATGCTCAGTATCATGAAAATAGGAAGCATGATAACTCTAAGGCAAATTATGTGTCATATCATGCTAGAAATACCTCATCTAAGGATAGGAAGGTAGAAAATGATCTAGGCAAGAACTCTAAGAATTTTAAATATATGCCTATAAAGAAAAATGACAAACCTAAGGTATCATTTCATAATGCAATTGCCTTATATCATGATAAATGCGTTAGAAATAAATTTTATCATCTTGTTGCAAATTACCATGAAAATAGAAAGTTTCATGAGCATAATGAAGATTTTATGGTGTTTAATGGTAGGCCTACAAAATCCAAGGAAGTTTGAAATATGCCTAGAAAAAGAAAAACCCAAAGCAATCATGAAAGATCATGGATAAATGCTTTAGAGGTTGAAAATCAAGTTTTGAGGTCAAAACTTGATAAATTGTGAAAGACCCTTAAGAGAATGGAAAATGTGGTTAAGGAGTCAAAAGAACAAGATCTAGGCCTAGATATGCAAGAGTCATCTAAGGACAAGAAATATTTGAGATACAAACCTAAGTCCAAGGAGAGCATGACTTCGTATCATAGAGTTTCATATAGATATAAAACTAATTCTAAAAAGTCTAGAAGAGTCATTGACAAGGTTACAACGGAGGTTATCCCTATAGTTGACATTGAGGAGACTAGCATGACTAAGGTTTCTAAGAAGCCAAGGAAAGTCATTAAGAAGGTATCTAGGGAAGTTATCCCTAGTGAGTACCTATTACACCCAAGGAGCACCAATAGGTTTTGGATTTCTAAGAGTATGTTCTCTACACACTAGATAGGTATAGGGTATGTCAACCCTAATTGGAAGGGTAGTTAACCCAACCATGGTGAAGTTGATATTTTAAGACATTTTCAAGGTATTGTGATGTCTTGAAAATGAAAAGTTGACTTTTACTCTTAAAGAGTTTAAAGTGTGTTAATAAAAATTTGAGCTATTGAAATTAATCAAATTGACACAAATAGGATAAAATTCTAAAGTGTGCCGAGTTAGGATTTTTGGCACATCCGAGGGAAATAGGGTCACTTATGTCAAATTGGATATTTGGCATAAAATTAGTTGGTGAAACATAGATCAAAGATTTAGGTTTTTTTTTGTGCCATAATTGTCATATGTTTGTGTGCCCTATCACATGTCATGTCATCATATTATACATTCATCTTGGCATGAGAAATAATACATGTCATGTCATATCATTCAACTTGTGATAGTCTTCGATTCTCTTTTGAAGTTCTGCATTTGATGTATGTCGTAATCATTGACATGCATAAGTTTTTAATTCCTTGTAATTAAGGACAATGACATTAATTGACATTCTAGGTAGGATGATCATGTTTAAAATGCCTAATTAGAGATGCATGATCCCTTAGTTTAGGAAAAACCAATTTACACATCTCACAAGAACTTTAGAGTTGACTTGTATGTGTATTGAGACACATTAGATACAAGTGAGATGTTAGGAGGATAAATAAAACTCAAGATGTTGATTTAGTGCATCTACTTGAGTTTTAGTTTCATTAAAATATATTGACTTTGTGAAGTCCATCTATGGAGAAAACTAATGTACAAGTCATGTGCATTTAGCCAAAGATCATGGTTGGAAATTGATTTTGAAAAAAAATTCAAAAACATTTTGGAAAACCTTGGTGAAGTCTATTTGTTGATAAAAATCACCATTGATTACTTAGATACAAAGTTAAAGTGAAACATTGAAGTTTTCAATGATTTTTAATTTTATATCATTCTTTAAAAATGAGATGTATTTTCATAGAAAACTATTTTTCCCTGATAGTATATGACATAAGTAATGTTTACATAAAATTTCATGATTTTTTGATAGATGTAGAATTATTTATGAGTTTCTGAAATCAAATTGGAAAATTAGAAACACTAATTGATTGGACATTGGTACCAATCGATTGATACAGGCTGTAATCGATTGGCTGATGGAACCAATCGATTGACTCAGGGGGTTCAATCGATTAGTGTTGTTTTGATAGCACAGAATGATGTTGAATTGATTACTCCGATCGATTCAGCCACTCCAATCGATTGATATCAGTTATCAATTAATTGGGAGATGCTGATTTTGACTAAAATGAGTCCATTTCAGTCAATTAAGCCATGTTTACGTCATTTAACTATTCATAATCCTATGAAATGCTTGGACAAGTAATTAAGGTTGATTTTCTTGATGAAAATGAGAAAGGAATGGTTAAAGGTGACTAATGTGGACTTGATGGGGAGTTTTAGATTCAAAAGTGAATCTTTAACTTCAAAACCTAGATTTTGGAATTTTTTGATGGTTTAGGAACTCCAAATCATTATTGGTGCAGTGATGGAAGTTGGAGCATGCTTTGAGGGGGAGGTTCTCCTTAAAGACATGATTTGGGTTGGATGCTCTAGGATGAGCATTGGTTGAAAGGTGTATGCTTAAGGTTGAGCATTGGAAACAATGAATGGTATGACACTTTCATTGGATGTTTGGAGGTTAAAGAGGAATGAATCTTGAGATAAGATTTTTGATGTGTGTCAAAGGGGAAGAATGTATGGTTTAAGTTAGGAAACCGTCATTCATGCTTTGGCATGGGATGAAGATGGAAGTTGTGCTTAATGAGTTAGTCTAACTTAAACACATTGTAAAACATCAAAAGGGAGAAGATTGTTGGTGCAATCATCCTTGGGTCAAGGTTGACCAAGTTGACTAAGCTCAGATTAACTCGAGCTTGAGTTTTGATATTTGACAATATGTGAGAGAGAAGTCAAGTAGGTCAAGGGACGATCAGATACTTGACTTGGAATGTCCTAATTGGAGGTTAGACATTGGAAAAGTCCTAACTGAGGTCAGGAAAGAGAGAAGACCTAGTGGGACTAGGTAGTGGAAGACCTAACTGAGGTTAGGCAAGAGGAAAGACCTAGTGGGACAAGACAGTGGATGACCTAATTGAGGGTAGGCAAAAGAAAGTCCTAACTAATGTTAGGCAAGAGGAAAGACTTAGTGGGACTAGGCAGTGGAAGACCTAACTGAGATTAGGCAAGGGAAAGTCCTAACTCTAGGTTAAGCAAGAGGAAAAACCTAACTGAGGTTAGGCAAAAGAAAGTCCTAACTAGAGGTTAGGCAAGAGGAAATGACTAACTGAGGTTAGCAAGAGGAAGTCCTAATAGGAGGTTAGGCAAAGGGAAGCAAGGAGGACCAAACACTTGACATGAGTGAGAAAGTCCCAATAGGTCAAAGTTGATCAGATATTGGGCAACGAAAAGTCCCAACAGGTCACAAATGATTAGATATTGAGAAGAGAAAGTCATGATAGGTTGAGGTCAACCAGATACTAGGCAAGACCCGAATTTAGGCCCGAAAAGACTGAATTTAGGGTTACTAATTGATTGACAAGCCCTAAATCCGAAATTCGTGTTTTGGGTTTAAGCTAATCGATTGGCTTGAGACACCTAGTCAATCGATTGGATTAAGCCGCCAATCAATTAGAAGAGCTGGTTTTCACAACAAGGTGCTGGAATCAATTGGTGCATTCAACAATCGATTGGTGTTGCCTGCTAATCAATTGGAAGAGACCAAAATCTCAAGGGAACATAAGATGAGGAATCGATTCAGCCTAAATATTGAGTGAACAGGAGGTTTGTGAATCGATTGGGGCAATCGATTCAGCCTGAGCCAATTGATTGGGTCAATCGATTGGCCAGAGTTCTCGAGTGAACAGAAGACCTCTGAATTGATTGAGACAATCGATTAGAGGCTAACTAATCGATTGGTATGACTCAACAATTGATTGGGTAGGCAAAAAAGAGCCATTTTGCATGTTTTGAATGATCGAGCTTATGTGACAATCGATTGGGGTAAAACTAATCAATTGGGAGACATTTTTAAGCTCAAGAGAAACCCTAGAAAAGTGAATTCGCGAAGCATTTTAACACGCCAGTTTTTGAGGGTTGGGGAGACAAGTGTTGTTGCATTTTCTACCACCAAGAACCAATCCAAAGCAAGAAAAGAGCAAGTAAAGCAAGGTTCATTGTAGCAAAGTCATTTTTGATTTCTTGTCTAATCTTGTTTGTATTCTCGTGTTCGAGCTTGTATGATGTTTCTCCACCTCTGGAAAGTTTTTGAGAAGGAGACATTCATAGTGGAGCTTTGAGTGTGAGGAGTGAATCCTTGGATTAGTTACCTCAAGGAGGTGGATACCAAGTAAAATCCAAGTGTTAGCATTGTGGAGTCTTCGCTGAGTTTTTCGCTTCCATTCAAGATCAAAGAAGCAAAGCGAGCTATTCACCCCCCTTTAGCTCATACCGGTCCTAACAGGGCATGTTTCCCCAGTCAAAGTTAACTAGAGAAAAGAGCAAAAAGGGGGTCTTCAAGATTTCACACGGCTGTGCCTCATAAGCCACAACCATTCTTATTACCGCAGAGGAGAAGCAACTCAAAGGACATGGCCATGCCAATTGCCTTAGCACCCGTAGCTGCTCCAGACACGGTCGTTCCTCAAAAGGCACGACCATGCTTTTACCAAAGAGAAATGGCTCCAACAACAAGAATTTTATATGGTCATGCCTCAAAAGATACAGTTGTGCTTTTGACTACCTTGGAGCAGCTCAAACAAAGACACGACTGTGTCAAAAACAACCCGGTCATGCTCTTTCCCAGAAGTGCAAAAGACACGACCATGTCACGGTCAACTGGAAAATGCTAGAGAGTCAGATTGAACCATTTTAATGGTTTTGGAGGGCTATAAAAATCCCAAGAGTCCCCCAAATTGGAGGAGGAGGGTTCTTCCCTTTCTAGGGAATCCTAGAGAAGCCATTTCACCGTTGTCGTGATGATCCGTCCACCATGGGAGATCGAGAATGCCTCCAAGACGTCAAAATCTTATGGATAAGCATATTCTCTCTTTTCTTCTAGATCTGAGTTGCAAGATGTTTAATTCAATGATTCTTGGTTGTGTTCCTTTCTCTATGGAGTAGATTTCTAGATTCTAGGATTAGGAAGTAGGTACGATATAATTGTTGACATTGTTTTTGAGTATTTGCTTCTTTCCCTATTGAATGACATGTTTATTTCTTGTTCCTATTTTGTTATGTTATTTGTGAATGTTTAAGGACATGGGAAATTAGTCACTTGTAGAGGGGATAATCTAGACGTACCATGGAGCCCTAGTGACAAGGGTAATCCTACGAAGCAGACATTCTAGTATGATTTCCTTAAAGGTAGACTGAATTTCCATAAAGGGAAAACTATCTTAGGGCTTAATGGATTTGCCCCAATTTGATGTCATAGAGTATAGGTGACAATCTAGATGAACCGTGGAGCCTTAGTGACAAGGGTAATTCCGTAAAGCGGATTTTTAGCACTATCGTCTTACTACAATACATCAAGTTATGGTAGATAATCCGGTACAATTCTTCTAATTTTGTATTGGTAATTTGAATAAGATCCCCTACATGTGAATGAACATAGAGGTAAGAAAGTAATAATACTTGGGACGTCAACCACTATCGTAGTGAAACCGAGAACCATTTCCCTAATTCAAACAACCCTTTCTCTTCTCTCAACCCTCTCAACTCTCTCTCTTTCTCGCGCGCACGCTCTATCTCTCTCTCTCATTCTAGTGAACTCAAACAATTTTAATTGTCTATATAACTAGCCTTGAGAAACTAATTAGTTCTTAATTCACAGTCTCTATGAGATCGAAATTTTTTTATTACTTGATGATAACCGTACAACAAGTTTTTGGCATCATTGCTAGAGACTGTTTTGATTAACATTGATTGGCTAGTCAATTGGTTAATCTAGATTTTTTTCTTGTTTTCAAATTCTGTATTTGTTTATTTTCAATTTTTCATTATTGCATTTTCAGTTTTCTAATAATTCTATTTTGAAGGTGATTTAGATTGTCTCTCCCTTTTATGCGAATTAACCCATCAAGAAATCTTCTTCTTGTTTATCCTGAGATTGATAGGACATATAGACATACATGAAATGTGCAAAAGAAACTAGAAGCAAAGCTTACTTAAGCAGTTATGGCAAACAAATTGTTGAAAGACTACACAGCACCCACTGCAGAGGCCTAAGGTCTAGCATCACTAGACCTTCTATCTCAACCAATAATTTTGAATTGAAACCTGCTATTATTTTGATGGTGTAACAAAATCAATTTGGTGGAGGACCTACAGAAGACCTTAATCAACACTTGAAAATATTTCTGGAGATATGTGGAACAATGAAGATTAATGGAACGCCAATTGATACAATCAGATTGCTTCTATTTTCCTTTTCATTACGGGATAGAGCCAATGTTTGGCTAAATTCTTTACTGACCGAAAGTATAACAACTTGGGAACAATGTGAATAGAAATTTCTTGAAATTTTTTCCCTCCAAGTAAGACTGTCCACTTGAGGAACCTTATTTCAAGTTTTATGCAAAAAAAAATAGCGTGTATTTATATGAAACCTGTGATAGATTCAAAAGTCTACTATGTTAATGCCCTCAGCATGGATTCAAAAAATGGCTTATTATCCACATCTTTTATAATGAAATTTTTTATCAAACAAAGGTATCAGTTGACTCCGCAGTTGGCGGAGCTTTGATGAATAAGGGGTTGGATGAAGCCGAAGAAATTATTGAGAGTGTGACGTTGAATCATCATCAATGAGTGTCTGAACAAGGTAATCCTATAAAGATTGCTGGTAAGTATGAAGTGAATGCTATTGACTTGGTTTCAACAAAATTGGATGCTCTGACAAAGAGACTTGATACATTTAGTGTTAATTTTGTAAATGTTGCTAATTTGTATTGTGAAGTTTGTGGAGTGCAGGGCATGCAAAGGACACTTGTCATTTGGGAGCTATCACTTCACAGTTGGCTCAAATGGAACAAGTAGATATAATAGCTAACTTCAATTTGAGGCCTAACAACCCTTACTCAGGAACATTCAACTCCCGGTTGGAGGAATCACTCAAACTTTTTCTATCGCAACAACAAAGATCAAGGAATGTTAAAATTTTTTGGATAACCAATAGGAGCTCAATCTTTTCCCCAACTTGAAAGAATGGAGAAGATGATGGATGACTTTCTTAATAAGCATTCCCATCTGCAAATGAAAGATACAGTAAATAATTTGGAAGGTCGAACTAAAATACTTGAGACTCAACTTGCGCAGGTAGCTAGCTCCTCGCAAAGGACTTTGAGGACATTTCCAGGGAAGCCGAAACTAAATCCAATTGAACACTGCAATGTTATTGTCCTGAGAGGCGGCAAGTCCCATGTTGAACCTCAAGTACAAAAGTCACACCAATAAGAAGACCAAATATCAATGGGTGGAGCTACTCAGATTTCTTTTGACAATGATCACATTCAAGACATATGTGCCGTCGATACCATTTCCACAACGGCTAGTCAAAGTCATCAAGGATGAGAAGTTTGGAAAATTAGAAAAGATCAAGGCACTTTGTATAGAAATACCACTCCTTGATGCTTTGCAATAAATGTTGAAGTTTGCCAAATTCATGAAGAACATTATCTCTCATCAAAAAAAGAAAGAGGTTTATGAGACTATCGCACTGACGGAGGAATGTAGTGCACTTATCTTGAACAAGATGTCTTTGAAGCTCAAAGATTCGGGAAGCTTCTCTATTCCATGCAAGATTGGAACCACAAAGATAGGTAAAACTTTCTATGATTTAGAGGCAAATGTAATCCTCATGCCTTACTCGTGTTGTAAAAAATTGGAATTGAGTGATTTAAAGTTGACAACAATGACACTACAACTTGTTGACCTATCTTGTAGATACATTTTCGGTATTCTAGAGGATGTGCCAGTTGAAATAGACAATTTTGTAGTGCCTACAAATTTTGTTATCCAAGAGATGGAGGAGGTCCCACAAATCCCCATCAGACTAGGTAGGCCTTTCCTTGCTATAGCTGGAGCTGTAATTAATGTTAAAAATCATAAACTCTCCTTGGTAGTATCTAAGGAAAAAAATTGAATTTGATTTATCTATAGCTACTGATGTATTGTTTGTCATAGATGCTTGTTTCAGGATTGATGAGATGAAGAAGAAGAAAAAGAACCACCCTACTGTAAGATCATCAAATGAAGCACCAAGTCCGATTGGTCAAGAAAAGAAGTCAACAACCAAAAATGACAAATACATCATCCTGGCAAGAGAGAGGATGAAGGATAGGCTTCAAAATGCAACTTTCCATGAAGGAGGGGAGCACAATCTTCTCAAAGCAAAGACTCCCAGTTGAGCCAAAACAGGGGTCGAGCTTGTGACCTTAAACAAGGCGCTTCTTGGGAGTCAACCCAAGTCTTTTTGGTTATTTTGTTTCAATATTTTCTTTGTTTGTTGCTAATTTTAGTCTTTTTTTTTTCCTGTTTATAGGGTCAAGAACACCCATGAGCTGGTCGAGGCGAATGCCATGGGCGTGGGAAAGAGAAAGGCCAAAAAAAGACACGGTCGTGCTTGAAAAGCATGATTGTGCTTTCATCCGTTGGCTCAAAAAAAGGAAAGACACAATCGTGTTTGAAAACACATGGTCGTTCTTTTGACCATAGACTGCAAATCAAAGGAAAAAAAATGGTCGTGTCGAAAACCACACGATTGTGTTTATGATTTTAAAGGAAAAGACACGGCCGTGCCCAAGAAGGTCGTACCTCCATGTTCATAAAAAAAAACTGAGACACGATCGTGCCTCAAATAATATGACCGTGCTTATGGCCACAAAAGCGACACGGACAGGCCGTGTCAAAAAGACGTGACCGTGTTGCGGCCGAATCTTGGGTTTAAAGCCTAGATTCGGCCGTACTTTTCTTATTCCAAGTGTAAGGAAGTCTAGGGTGCTAAACAAGAAAATGTGCAGCGGAAAGCCCTAGATCCTTTGCCAGCGGATCCGTGCGAAGATAAAAACATTTACATATACTAGGTTTTCTTCTAGATCTACACTAGATCTACATGTTAGAGT
>JBBUKS010000017.1:835801-865767 GCA_038050645.1 Hedychium gardnerianum
TGTTAAGTGCACACGTTCTTCGCATAGATTCTCACTTTTTTGTTGCATTGAACTCGTGAGACTGTTAAAACTTTGTCGTGACATTTATGATGCACGAGTTCTTTCATGATCTTTAATGGGATCCGGATTTATCCTCCAGCTAAAAATTTATATTTTTATATGATTTTGTTCGACTTCGCTTTTTAATCCGACTTTAAAAAAAAAGATATATGATGGGATTTAGATTTATCCCTGAGTTAAAAAAGTTCATATTTTTATCGAACTTCATTTGATTTTGCTCCTCAATCTAAGTTTAAAAGAGGGACATCTAATAAGATTCTAATTTATTCTCGACATCCAATTGTCATCCCTAAGAAATTACCTTCCACCGAACATTGGAGCATTTTCCACCGAGCATAGAAAGTATTATCTACCGAGCATCAGAAGTGTCTTCTATCGAATATCAAAAGTATCTTCCACCGAACATCGGAGGATCTTCCATAGAATCTCGGAGTACCCTTCACCGAGCTTGGTAGTACTTTCCACGGAGCATAGGAAATATGATCAGTCGAGTATCAGAAATATCTTCTATAGAGCATTGGATGACCTTCCATCGAACCTCGGAGTATCTTCCACCTAACCTCAGAGTACCTTTCACAGAGCATCGAAATTATCTTCTACCGAGCATTAAAATCTACATCTCTCAAGCATTAGAATCATCCTCCGAAGCTTCTTATTAAATATACATGTTGTAATGGATGTTAGATCTGGTTCCTTTAATACTTTCCTCTTGATATGTATCAATAACTGAATTGAGAAGCTAATAGTGGGTATTAGATCTGGTTCCCTTAATGCTCTCTTCTTGGTACGTGATATTTAATGAATGGAGAAACGAATAATGAATTATCAAAGATTGCATCTCCACTGATTCATATTGGACGAAATAAAAAAGACGCAAAATATCCGACATGGAGATGTTTCTCTAACTACTGTATAAAGGCACAAGTATGATGACTAGATATTCTTGCAAGTGAAGACTACTTTTCTTCATTAAGTTGTTGTTCTTCCTCTCTTTAGCTTCCTCTCATCTTATCGATGACTGACTTGATCGTCAAAAGAATTATATCGATAACACCTGTTCAATCTTAACTCGTGTTAATCTCTCAAGTAAGTTGAATCTAATTAGTGATGGATAGTCAATCTAATTTATTGGGAAGAGGAGCCCGAATAAGCGAAAAAAAGATATCATAAATCTTGTTAGGCTTTTGCATGAAAAAAAGGGATTAAATCTTCAAAGTATAGCCGAGCTTAAAAGGGCTATGCGACTTGAAGGAAGACTTGAAAGCTCAGCCCATCAGTCAATATTCTCCAAGAACCACTCACTCTGTTCTTGATAACTAATTGAATGGTCAAATCCCTGACTGCGATCTTCCTCCGTCCTCTCCTCCTCACTTTCTAATCTTTTGTCCCGCTGTTATCGTCTCAAAAGGCAATCCTCTTCTACGGTCCAGGTTTCTGATCAGAGATTATTATCTCGATATATGTGGCCACTGTATAATTGAAACACTCCATGATGGAAGCCATCAATTCTTAGAGTTGAATTAAGAACCTTTAGAGATTTAATTAATAAAAACTCAATATTTGCCTCTTTGGGTACAGAGGCGGTTTTGTGCTGTGCGTGGCTTTTGAAGTGGACGTTTCAATTACTTGGATTGCAACCAAAGGAATTCTGCATGTGACGATCCATCTCCTATCAATCCCCACTCCACTTTCCGATTTCCCTTCTTCCTCCTCCCAATTCACCTCTCTGCTTCCACTAACTCTTCATTTTTCTTTTTTCTTGCTTTGTGACGATCGATCACGAGCATCGACGTTGGCAATAAGAACAGAGCAAAACAGGGATGAAGGTGGTGGTGGAGGTTGTGGACGCAGTGGAATTGATGCCGAAGGATGGCCACGGATCTGCGAACCCGTTCGTGGAGGTGGAGTTCGACGGGCAGCGCCACCGCACGCAGACCAAGTTCAAGGACCTCAGCCCGGCGTGGAATGAGACTTTCGTCTTCAACGTGCACGACGCCGCCCAGCTGGCTGACAAGACGATCCAGGTGTTGGTGTACCACGATAATAGAAACGTTGCCGAGGAAAGAAGCGGTCGCGGCCGTGGCGGCGGGCACCACCGCAACTTCCTTGGTCGCGTCCGCATCTCCGGGGCCTCAATACCGCTGTCCGCCAGCTACGCCGTGCTCCAGCGGTTTCCGCTCGATAAGCGCGGCCTTTTCTCTAGCGTCCGCGGCGATATCGGACTCCGTGTCTACGCCATGCCGGATTCCGCCGAGGAGGTCCGGCTCTCGGCTGAGGTGCCGCTCGCTGGTGGTCCTTTCGTCCCTGTCGAGGAAGTTCCAGTAGAGAACAAAGAGACGTCGTTCGCTCCGGATCAGGAGCCGCAACCTCAGGTGTTCTACTCTGTCGGAATCGGTGACGCCAGCAGAGCCGCCTCCGCCGCCGCCGCCGTTTCAGATGGAGGATTGGCTTACGATATCGCCCAGGTGAATCAGGTGATGTCTGGGTCACCGTCTGTCATCAGCATGTCCCAAGCCCATGCACGGGCTGCGGAGGCATCGCTCGCTCGTCCGCAGCCCCTTATCCAACTCCGCCCTTCTCCCGTCCTCCAAACCAGTCAGTACGACCTCGTGGAGACTCCACCACCCATGGCAAGCCGTCCTGGGTTTCGCAGTGCAATCCTCGGCGCCGCCGGCGAGAAGATCGCCTCCACCTACGACCTGGTGGAGCAAATGCGATACCTGTACGTGAACGTTGTGAAGGCACGGGACCTCCCCACCATGGACATCACCGGTTCCCTCGATCCTTACGTGGAGCTCAAGCTCGGCAACTACAGGGCCAGAACGCGGTACCTGGACAAGAACTCCAACCCCGTGTGGGACCAGATCTTCGCCTTCTCCCAGCACAATCTCCAGTCGAACGTCCTCGAAGTGGTCGTCAAGGACAAGGACCTCGTGAAGGATGACTTCGTAGGTCGACTCACCTTCGACCTGGAGGAGGTGCCCCTGCGCGTTCCCCCCGACAGCCCCCTGGCGCCGCAATGGTACAAGCCGGAGGACAAAAAGGGGGACAAGATTCACCATGGCGAGCTCATGCTCTCGGTGTGGATGGGGACGCAGGCCGACGAGGCCTTCCCCAATGCGTGGCACTCCGACGCCCATGACGTGGGCCTCGACGGCCTAGCCAACACCCGTTCCAAGGTGTACTTCTCTCCCAGGCTAGTCTATCTCCGGGTTGTCGCCGTCGGGGCGCAGGACCTCGTGCCCCACGACAGAAATCGGCCGCCGGTCCACGTGTGGCTCAAGGCGCAACTAGGCCATCAAATATTGCGCACTCGCGGCGTCGCCGGCACGGTTAATCCCGTTTGGAACGACGATCTCCTGTTCGTTGCGTCGGAGCCGTCCGACGAGCCACTCCTACTGACGGTAGAGGACCGGGTTGCGGCGAACCGGGACGAACCGCTAGGTCGGCTGGTGCTGCCGCTATCCGCCGCGTATCAGCGGATGGAGCATCATCACAAGGCTATGGAGCCTCGATGGTTCAGCCTCGCCAAACCGACAGCCTCCGACAAGGAGGCCGCTGGCGAGAGCGAGAAGGAGCAGCACAAGTTCTCCAGCAAGATCCAACTCCGTCTCTACCTCGAGATGGGCTACCACGTGCTTGATGAGTCAACGCAGTACAGTAGCGACTTCCAGCCGGCGTCCAAGGTGCTCCGGCCGAAACAGAGCATTGGGGTGTTCGATCTCGGCATCCTCAGGGCGCGCAACCTCATGCCGATGAAGGCCAAGGATCGACGGGCTACAGACACCTACTGCGTGGCCAGGTACGGATCCAAATGGATCCGCACGCGGACGATCCTCAACAGCCTCGCGCCGCAGTGGCACGAGCAGTACACCTGGGAGGTGTTCGATCCCTGCACGGTGGTCACCATCGGCGTCTTCGACAACTGCCATTGGGGAGGCCGTAAGGAAGACGTCAGGGACCAGAGGATCGGTAAGGTCCGCATTCGTCTCTCAACGCTGGAGACCGGCCGCGTGTACACCCATTTCTATCCCCTGCTGATGCTGCACACCTCCGGCCTGAGGAAAACAGGGGAGCTGCATTTGGCCGTCAGGTTCACCTGCACCTCGTCGGTGAACATGTTGGCCCTCTACGGCAAGCCGCTGCTGCCGAAGATGCACTACGTCCAGCCGATCTCGATGCGGATGATGGAACACCTCAGGCACCAGGCAATGATCATCGTGGCCTCACGGCTCGGCCGCGCGGAGCCGCCGCTGGTGCGGGAGGCGGTGGAGTACATGCTTGACGTGGACTCGCATATGTTCAGCCTCCGGCGGAGCAAGGCCAACTTCTACCGCATCATGTCGCTGCTCTCCGGCGTGACGACAGCTGGCCGGTGGTTCGACGCGGTGCGGATCTGGAGGAACCCAATGACGACCATATTGGTGCACATCGTGTTCGTGATCCTGGTCTTCTACCCGGAGCTGATCCTGCCCACCGTGTTCATCTACCTATTCCTCGTAGGCGCTTGGAACTATCGGTTCCGGCCTCGAAAACCGACGCACATGGACACGAGGCTGTCGCACGCGGAGATGGCGAGTCCGGACGAGCTCGACGAGGAGACCGACACGTTCCCGTCGTCGAGGTCCGCCGAGGTTGTGCGAAACCGGTACGACCGGATGCGGAGCGTGGCGGGGAAGGTGCAGACCATCGTCGGCGACATGGCGACGCAGGCCGAGAGGGTGCAGGCGCTGCTCAGCTGGCGAGACCCGCGCGCCACCACCATCTTCATCCTGCTCTCCCTCGCCATTGCCGTCGTCCTCTACGTGACGCCATTCCAGGTGGTGTCGGTGTTCTCCGGATTGTTCCTACTCCGCCACCCCCTCTTCCGGAGCCGGATGCCCTCTATTCCCTTCAATTTCTACCGGAGGTTGCCGGCCAAGTCCGATATGCTTCTATAAACTCTTCCGATCACTCCATTTCCAGTCCAAGATAAAGGCATTGTGCAATCAATATGGAATCTCAACCTTAAAGTACGAGATACGGCATCATTCTTCTGAACTCTGCCGCAGATTTGGATAGGAATCTTGAAGACATCATTCTGATATATCCAATCTTTCTGATATAAAAGATGTTACTCTGCTTTCCTACATTAATGATCATGCAGCCAGGATGTGTCTCCATTTTGTATGTTTTTCATTGCTTTTTCATGATCTTTGCAAGCTTCGAGTCCAAGTGAAGATGAACAATTTGCAAATCCGCTAAACATAGAAAAATTATATTAAACTGTAGACTAAGATTGGCCATGATTCAACTATGTCTGAAAGTTCTAATTGTGAAGTTTATCAGTCAGGAATCTTTATCTCATTAGTTTTGTTTTTTTTAAAAAAAAAATGGGACTAAATTGGATAATTCCCCACAAATTTACACTTCGACGTTTGAACGGGCCGAGGAAGACCCGGAAGAAAACGGGCTGATTAAAGCCCATCCTTCCCGGCCTTTGAACAACTCATTTAGAATTTTCCTTTTTAGGAAAAAAGATCGGTACTGAATTGAAATATTCTCCTTAAATTGCAGTCCCGTCACTTGCAACGCGGGCTAGGGTTTTAGTCGAGCATTTGGGAAATTGTAGACGGAGCGACACAGCGCGGTCCAACTGCGAAGTAGCAATGGCGTCGACAAAGGTCCAGCGGATCATGACACAACCCATCGTATGCTTTTCCCTCATCTCTTTTTTCCAACCCTGCTTCTCTTTCCGTCTTTACACATCTTATTAACCGTTTTCTGTGGCGCCTTTTGACCTAACCCTGGATTGGCGTGGGGCTTCTTGCTGCAGAATCTAATTTTCAGGTTCCTACAAAGTGTAAGTTTGAGTTAGATACATGTTTTCTTTGCTTTCTTTGTTTAGTTGGTTTCGTTTACTTGTAACATTGTGTGTCGGATCGCTTATTTTGCTGGTACTTTGGTTTTGTCTACAGAAAGCTCGCATCCAGATATGGCTCTTTGAGCAGAAGGATTTGAGAATTGAAGGACGCATTATTGTAAGCAATTTGCTTTTCTTTTTTTTACCTCCTTTCTTTGGGATTCATTTACTTTTGTTTTGATGACCGTTGAATGTTTGTCCGATTATTATTATTGTTGTTGCTGTTTCCTGTGGTTGGAAATTCTCTTTTCGTCTGTTAAGTACACGTCAAAATTTAAGCCTATGATTTTTTTAATTTTTTTTATGGTGCATCATGGTCGGATAGGAACTAAAAGAGAAGTGTAAAATCTTTCTTAATATTTGTTAGTCATAGTCATTGATCACAAATATGTTGTGTTTGTCTCACCTATTGGAGGTAGGTCACATGAATTTTATCCTCTACTGAGCTTTATGTAAGGCTAATCACTAATATTTTGTTTGGTCTTCCTTTACCCCTTGCATCTTCCATTCAAATAGATATTTATTGGCCATCTTGGACATTCCCATAGGCCATACCATATCTTATATTTCTGTTACTTTTAGCATGTAATGGTGCTATATCTAATAGCTCTCAGATACTAGAATTTTTTTTTGTTTCAGGAAAAAATATCTTTTCTAGTTTTTCTATCTATCCATTTTAGCATTCTCAATTGTATTAACTTTTTGTATGTGTTGCTTCCTAACAAGTTCTACACTATTATCTGTCAAATAGAATGGGTCATTATCACAATCTTATCATTCTTTCCTTACAAAATATTTCAGAAGTATCTTGTTCGATTTGAATACCTTATTTTTATATATATTCATTCTGATGCTGGAGAACCCTGTGTCCATTGGTCTGGTAGACAATCTATGATCATTTCATCAGTGACCTCAATGAAAAAACCATCATAATTTTGATGATGACCAGTGTGGTTAACTTTGGATTTGTGTGGCAAATACTGTTTGGAAGATGAGAGTGACTTTCATTTCCAATCAAGTAAGGTGATCGCAAGTGAATTCTCTTGGTGTAATTCAAACTCAAACAATTTCTACATACACTATAATATATAATCAGAGATTTCCACAGACTTCAAGTTGAGGCTTTTAGCTAATAAGCAGGGAGAATCAAAGTTTCAATGTTGTTACCATTCACCTATTTGCAGATGTGAAAAATTATCGTCTCGATATTTTTTGCTCATTTGGCAAGAAATAAATGACATTTCTATCAGATAAACTAATTGACAAATTAGCATGTTGATGATGTTGTCTTTTCTTTGAGAAACCTACTCTTTTGCAATTGAACAGCTTATTTGCTGTTTGATCCACCTACTTTAATATTCATCCACCAGTAGATTGCATGGACATTTTCACATGTCATATTGCTTACTTTAATCTGTTCAAATTTTTTAGCTAATATGTTAGCTATCGTTGTCACCTTTTGTAGCCTGTGGGTTGACATTCCCATTAAAATGTGACTGTATGCATCATTGCTTACGTTGGGTGCCACTTGTCACATGCTAGAGCATCCACAATCTAATAATTCATGAAACATATTACTCAAAATGCAGAATTTTCTCATTAGAAATTAGTCATTATCATAGCAACTTAGAATTAATTATATGATGGAAGCTGGGGCTTGATCTTTTGTCTGCAATTGAGATTATTCTCCTACTATAACTATTCATATTACTAATTCAGCAACTGGAATTTTTCCATGCATCCAGCCTCATTAGTTATGAATCTAAAGACCTAATTGCTACCTGAGGCAATTGAACCACTAATCATTGTTAGCCTTGATTAGAGAATCTTGAGGCATGTGTTGTATAGTGTACACAGTTGTTTTTTGTAGTTTGTCATATTAGCTGCTTTCGCTTTAGTTTAGCATTAACATCCAATGCTATGTTATTGGTATGTGCTGGACCTTATCTATATGTCATACTTTTATTTGAAAAAGTTATATGTTCCGATCTTAAGAAACCTTCTATTATAGCAACAGTTTTTTTAATTCTTTGAGAGAGTTCCATCTTTTAATACCATTTGGTCTCGTCTAATTTATCTTATCTGACAGTGTTACGTTCAATTTGTCATGTTTTTCGTGTACTATTTGTGATTGCCATCCTCAATTGTTAATTGTAATCAATGATTATTATTGTTCCTTCAAAGCAAATATTTGTTTAGCTTGTTGCTTGGTCCACGCTACATACATAGCCAACACATGTACACGCATGTGTGCACGTGCGCGCACACAATATGCACAATTTTTTATATACAGATTTAATTTGCATCAGGTGCAATCCAACACATTGAAGATCCTCTAAGAACCTATTCTCTTTATAGGATGGCTTGATGAAAATTACATGATGAAGAACCATCAATGCTAAATTTGTCTATTAGTTACAATATGTTTCTTTTTATGGTTATGCAGGGCTTTGATGAATACATGAATCTTGTTCTTGAGGAAGCTGAAGAATTTAATGTCAAGAAGAACACCAGAAAGCCATTGGGTTAGTCACAGATTTCCTCCTCTGACAGTTTGACTATTTTTTCCCACTGTTGTCTTTTCGCTTATAGTATAGATGTATTCTTTTACATAGGGAGGATTCTGTTGAAAGGAGACAACATTACCTTGATGATGAATACGTAAGTATATAACCATAACTTCTTCAGTTTCTTGAATTTTCTTTTACCATGAAGTTTAAGTTTATTCTTCATTTAACTTTCAGGGGTAAATGATTAGTTGGCACCAGATGGATTGTTTGACCTGATGCAGTTTTACTAGCACCATCGTATGTTCAATACTGTATTGGCAATGAGTCTGTAATTTTACTGATTGTTCAAGATTATGGAAACTATCTTTATAACTCTTAGATGTCCTAACTTGTTCACTTGAAATATGTCGAAGCTACATTTAGTGTCTTTGCTATTTTTCTTTGTTGCCTAACGTGCAAGATTATGAAAAGTTTCTGAATATTTGTCTTTGTGCCTAAACTTGTGCCGCTGCAATATCTTGAAGATTTACAGTGTCTCTGGAGTTTTCGTTTGTTAGAATATGTACGGTTATAATCCTTTTCTGGAATTTTTTTTTGTTCTAACTTGTGTATTAGGGTATCAGTGCATTACAAGAATATTTTAGGATGTCAGTGTTTTACAGGAAGAATATTCTAGTCCGAGTTGGATCTCATTTGTCATTAGCATTTAGCAACACAAACAGTTTTTTCTCTAATCTATATTTGGAATTTTCTATCGTATCAAACAGATCACTGTTTCTTATACATCTTCTGGATGAAGCTTGGC
The DNA here is from genome assembly GCA_038050645.1 of Hedychium gardnerianum. Taxonomy (NCBI): domain Eukaryota; kingdom Viridiplantae; phylum Streptophyta; class Magnoliopsida; order Zingiberales; family Zingiberaceae; genus Hedychium; species Hedychium gardnerianum. Next base: position 845,079 of record JBBUKS010000017.1, read on the forward strand.
TGACAGATGAATTTTGTTGATGGAATAGCCTTTGCCTCCAGGCAAAATCTTATTCTTGGTTGTGCATTTTGTAACTATGTTCATTTTGTGCTTCTCTCATCCATGCAAAACCACTTGGTTGCGTCTCTTTTCTAACCATCTTTGTGTTACCTAGTCTTCAGTTTAATCGTTAGCGATCAGGATCCGACAATTACTAGTTCCTTTGGGATCCTTTTTTAAAGGTCTGTTTTACCCTTATTCAATTCATCTCCGTCTATCATCCCTACTCTGATGGAAATCAGAAGGTCCAAAGTGATATGCCCAAGCAACTGATACATGATACTCCTTGTTGTAGATGCCTATTTTATGGAGATGATTGTTATAGCATGGTTATATTCTTCCAAGTACCGCTGGATTGAAGGAATAAAAACTATATTATTCCTTCAGATGCTGGTTGCTGTACTCCTTACACTACTCGGCTACTCCAACATATTAACTAGGGAGAATAAGGTGTAATGCATGACAGTGCTAGATGTCTTTTCCAGTCTTTTCCCTGGCACAGCTTGGACATGTTTGAACTGAGGGATAGGTTCCCTAGCTAATACCCAAAATAAAAAACCAGAGCCTTCTTTTCACGCCTTACAAATCTCTTATTCTTCTTAAGACTTGGAGGGTTAAGAGTTGATGAGGCTCAATTAGATTATTTGATTCTTCAGACATGCATAATCTCCATGTAGGCTTTATCAGGCTATCAAGTTAGCCGATATCTTTACATGTTCATTAATCATTGTAGCATCATATTCAAAGATCGGGTGCGATTTGGTTGATAGTCACGGTTGATAATCTTGCTTATCTAGTTATATTATTTAATCCCGTTTAATTCAAAAAATGAACAATTTCCAAGTAATGGATCATGGCCATCATGTCAGTAAATGGGACATATGACTCGAAATACGATATTTATCCTTTTGTATAAAAATATCTTTAAAGATTTATCAAATCTCAATTAACTCATCCTCATTCGCCCACCGCCTTTCCCTTCCTCCGACCCCAGATCCTCCATCGCCTCCTTGTTAGCTACGGCGTCTTTGCCAAGACCCGCTGTGCCACCTCCGACGCCCACCACTACGCCCACACCACGGTCGGTCGAACTCACGTGCACCACCAGGACACTGGTCTACGCGTGGCCGTGGATCCATGAGTGGACGTAGAAGAGGAGCAGAGTGAGAAGAAAAAGGATGTGAAAGAACATTAAGGTTGAGGGGAAGATTAATAAGAAGAAAAAAAAAGAAAAGAAAAATGAGAAGAAGCTAATGGAGAATCGACCAACAAAGACGGTAAAGGGGAATATTGATAAGAAAAATATTGAAAATAAATAAATTTTTATTATATTATTTAAAATTAAATTAAATAATATTTTATTTTTAAGATGATGTAATTATTAGATAATTATATAATCAAAATTATACACGATAACTTGAACGATACCCTAAATATTTGATTCTATAATAAGATAAAATTTATTATCCTGACGTTCTCTCATGATTTTTTATACTGTTAAAAAAAATTAAGAAATTAAAATAAATCATCAAATATTTCCATCCACTTTATTAAAAATTAATCCTTATTTAATTTTACAATTCTATCGTATAATAATCAATTCAAATTCAGTTATATTCAGGAACGGCAACCTAAATGTTTGAGGAAGGAGAGAAGATCAACTGAGCCATTGTGCCTTAACGTTTGAGATAGTGATGGGAGTTCTAATGATAAATGGAAATTATGGCTTGAAATGATGAACAATCAATCAAGAACTCGAGAGGCTGTAGTGTCGTTGTGCATGCCAAGTGTTGCAGGAATAGAACACCAAATCTCAGGCTGCTGCTGCAATTCCAGAAGCCTTTTTCATCGTGGTTTCTATCTGTTGGACATGAAACGTATCAGACAAAAGCTTCCACGGTCAGAGTCCTTCCCTGTCTTCTCACCTGCAATTTTGTACTCCGACAAGGAATCTGTAGCCCACCCTCTCTCCTTTCATCCTGCTCCAGTGGAATCATTAATGATGGGGAAGAAGGAAAGCAGCAGCTCAGCCACAGTGAAAGCAAGGGCATGAGGAAACAAAAAAGTAGAGAAACAGAGGGAGAAATTAAAAAAAAGGTTCCTCTCTTTTCTTTACTTTTGCTTTCTCTTTAACATTTCAAGATGCCTAGCTTTGTCTTGTTGCACTGAAACAATGTTTCCTTCATATCGAAACTTCTAATCTTATTATAGGAGACATTTTTTTCTTTGGTTTTTTAGATTTCTTGGTTTATGTTTGCACTCAATTCTTTCAAAGTAACTCTTGCACGCCATTCTATTACACTGTCAAGATCAACAAAGAAAAGTTGTTTTCTACCTACCTGGTTCAGAAAGTGATGCGACTGTATGTGTTAGGCAACATTCAACTTTGTTAAATTTTGATCCTCAAATTCTTCTTCTCCTTCTTCCAATTACTACCTATGGCTGCACAGATCCAATAGTTTCTTTCTTCCTTCCACAATCTCATCAAAGAAATCATCCATTTGCCCCAAGAGATTCTCAGTTCCGGACTGAAGCATCCCAAACCAAGCCTTGAACCCCTCCGCCTTCTCCATTATGCTTCCTCCGGCGAAGTCCAGCTCACAGCCGGCTCTTTCCAACTCTTCCTGCAGCTCCTCAGCGGACGCCCTCGCCTGCCGAAACTCGTACATGAGGATCCCCGGCCGGCTGGCGATTCTTTCTGTCTCGCTGACCATCCTCTGCTGCAGTCTCGCTATCGAGGCGGCGAAGCCGGCGCTGCAGAGCGCGGAGGCAGCAGCGCAGGCTTCCATGACGGCCAAATCCGGCGAGCAGAAGATCGACCCCCACAGCAGGATCATTAGCAGCAGCGAGCTGGCGTTCCTCAGCGCGTAGAGTGCTCCCCGAAAGCCATTGAATCCGTTGTACCTTGATTCCATCGGCACGCGGTCGTCAAACCGGAGCGACGCCGGCTCGATCCGCGTCTCAGCCAGCATTCTATTCTCCTCCTCCAACCCCACGGCTTCCCTCAGGCAGATAGAGATTGCGCGCATCACCTTCACCGAACAGAGGAGGGGGGTTAATATTTGCATCTTTGAGCTAAAGAGAAAGCCAAGGAAAGATAACGAGCAGACCTGGCGAGTGAGGCGGGGATTGGGATCGTGCCGCCATTGGTCGATCGAGGAGACGATGTCGGCACCGGTGGAGCAATAACCCTCCAGGCTGGTGATGCCAAGCTTGATGACATGACACACGTCCCAAAGGCGGGAGCTTTCGTCCATGTACTCGTCGAGCCACTTGCCGCCGGCAGGGAGGTGGAGCTTCTGAACCAGGCAAGTGAGCTGTAAGTGGAGCGAGCGGAGGAGGGCGACGGCGCGCTGCAGGAACTGGAGAGACATGAAGGCATCTGACGCCAGCGACCGGTCAAGCTCGTCCAGTCCGTGAATGAGATAGGAGAAGAAGCTGTCGACGGCGCCAGAGGAAGGCTTCATGGTTACGGCCCCAGCGGAAACAGGAGCGAGTTGAGGAGTGGAAAAAGGGAGGAGGGAGAAGTTTATAGGTGGTGGAGCTCAGCTTCCTAAGAGCTTAAGAGGACGAAGAGGCGAATGCAAATGATGGCATGTGTCCGCCGTGGAGGGAGAAGGATGATTGGGAATCTGCATCGATGCATCCTCGTTTACTGGCAGAAAGTGGAGCGACCCATTGAATCTGCCAAAACTAGCGAGCTCATGACCGTACTTCTGTTCTGTTAAATCATGGATAATTAAGTCTTTAAATAATGACATGAGAAAAACAAATAAAAACCTAGTAAATATTGCATTGTTCTTCTCTTATTCCTCAGCCTCTAAAGAAGAGAGAGAGAGAGAGAGACTCTCTCTAATGTTCATGGCATCGGGACATCTGCTTCCCCTGCCTCTTGAATCCTCCACGGACAAAGGAGCTGAGCCGCTGCATCCGCGACTGTGGGTGTGGGAAGCGCGATTCCATGCTTTGACCGGGTTCGACCGAGTTCTCGGCTTTAATAATAGTAAAGAAGAAAAAGAAAATAACAGCAGAGGCGGAACGATGGCCCCTTCCGATTCAAATGCACTGTTTTGTCGACACCCCTTTAACCATTCTCATTAAACTATCGTAGCGTGCATGCCTATCAGTCACAAAAAAAGATAGAAGAAGCAGTTAATTGGCCATTCTTTAAGTCTAGTGTTCCTCTTCGTCCTCCTCGGCTCCTCCGGAGGAGGATGAGCCAACACGCAGCTCGTACGAGTCCCATGCTTGGGTTTCACTCATTCCGAGCAGGGGAATGATGGGTTTCCTTGTACCCGCCCAAATCTCTCTACCTTCCACCCGAATGCTCCCTCTTTTCCACCATCGTTTCCCCCAACTCCGAGGAGGACCGACTCGGTCTCCTAAGACCGCAGCAGTCCGCCTAATTGCTGCGGCGTTGTCTTCTACGCCTGTCTGTGCTCGTGGGCTCTCGGATGACGGGGCCATCGAAAGAGCATGTTGGTCTTTTCGGACGCATCTTTCTGAGAGATTTTACGTGCTTGTGGGGTTAAACAGTAATGGCGATGGAGCTGGCGCCATCGGAGCCGTTCCGTGGATGGTCGGGTGTAGCTGCATGCGGTTGGAGACAGGGCAGGGACACGACTGCGCCTCCCAGTACGCACGTCAGCGGATCTAATCGCACCCAGTCCTAAATGTTGGCCTCTGAAAGGGATGGTGCCCACCCAATTTCGAGAACTTGAATTATTACTGATGTGGTAAATTCCGGCAGCTTCCATGTGTCCTGCGAAGTTTAGAGTCATGTTGCACCATTAATCAAAGTCAAAGTTAAGATAAGGCAGATAAGACTCAAAGGAAATCAGATATAGCTCACGTGAGACTGAAGTATAATCGGACCAACTTAGATCATGATATCTACCTAGCTTAACACAAGTTTTAACATTATTTCTTAGTCTCAGCTCCCGATTTTGATATCTATTCTATCTCAACCTCATGTCCCAATACTATTTCTCAATCTCAATCCTGACATCTACCTTGGTTCAGCCTCAGATTTCGATATCATCTCTCATTCTCAACTTCCGATCCTGACATCTACCTTAGCTCAGCACCAAGTCCTAATGTCATCTCTCAATCTCAGCTCTCAATCCTGACATCTATCCTAGTTCATCCCCGGAGCCTGACGTCATCTCTCAGTCTCAACTCTCTATCCTGACATCTACTTGTGGCTCGCACTAGGTCCTAGCGTCATCTCTCAGCCTCATCTCCTAATCCTGATATCTACCCTGGCTCATCCCCAGGGCTTGGCGTCATCTCTTAGTCTCAACTCCCGATCCTGACATCTACCCTGACTTAGTTCCATGTCCTGGCACCAACTCTCAGTCTCAGCTCCTGATCCTAATATCTACCCTAGCGCAGCCTTAAGTCCTGACATCATCTCTCAATCTTAGCTCCTAATTCTGACATCTATCTTGGCTTAGTCCGGAGTCTCGGTGCCCTCTCGATCTCTATATCAGTCATCAACATCCTCTCTCGGTCTCGGCCTCGGTCTCATTCGCTGACAATATCTACTCTCAAGGTCACTCCGTATTAATATTATTTCTTCATCCATTCTCGAATGAAATCCCCTTTTTGTGGGAATCAGATAAGATCGTTTCTCCCAAGAGAAGTGGACAACGACTGTTAATATTCTACGACACGCGACACTAGATGAATGGAGAGATGATTACGAAGTTGTCAAATTTAGTCTCCTAGATACCCTCCTGCTAACACATGACGTTGGATGAATCAGGAGACAGCTAACGACAATCGAATCTAGTCTCCTTACTAGCTCTTACAATGATGATGCTTCAGTTGATATGGAAATGCTCTCCTGACAACTATATAAACACTCTCGAAGATAATAACAAAATGATTCTTAATTCTCTTAAACTCCTACGGGTTCTATCCCTCTTCTCCATCTTCTTCCTTCAATATAACACCTCCAGAAAACCTAACTTAAGCATCAAAATGGTCCACCGAGATCTATCCTCTGTGTCATTCTAACTCTCTCTTTGAGTGCCCCCAAGTCCTTTCATTTTCTTCGTGGAGGAGTGTTTGTCAATCCATTTGTTGACTGATGATTTAATCATCTATGATATTTAACCGGAACAATTACATTGACAATCTTCATTTTGTCTAACTTTAATTTATCAATAACTAAATTAATTTCGAACTATCATCATTTAGCAAGATTTTACTAATCACCACGGAACGAGACTTGTCACTCATTTATGTGACTTTGTTTTCAATCTCTCAATATTGCCATGAAACTCTACTGTCATGTCCACCCAAGTAGTAACACGGAAGACACCAATCATAAAAATTAAACATATGATGAATAATAATAATAATAATAATGATAATAATAATAATAATAATAATAATATATTATAATAATAATAATAACTAAAAACACCCCGATCAAGCCCCCACTATGATACAACAGATGTCTATGTAATTTGTTAAGTAATCATAATTTAATTTTTAATTATGATATATTATAGAATATTTTTTTTAATGAGATGATAAATTTAAGGTGTTGAGTTATTGAACTGTTCATTGTAAGTGCGTCCAAATTATTTTAATGATCAATGAAAAACTGAATCAGATATCCCTAAAATTAATCGACTGGATGGGATACCTGATGACACCGATTGAATAAAAGCATAGGTATAGATAGGCAAAGCTCCTGGCTAGCATTCTAATGGGAGGGCTGAATCTTTAACAGTGATATCGAAAAAGAGATTAAGCCCCATCAATAAGTGAAGGGCTAAACCGTACATATCACATAGCTATAGCTTTGCCTTGGTTTTAATCTTTTCCTCCTTATTAATATCTTATTTCAATCGCCATTAGTAGACTACTCTCTATCAAACGCAAAAACTATGCATTTTGATAAGTTTGGAAAAAAATGTATGAAAAACTATAGTTTATGAATAATAAACTTAAAATTCAAATCATTTAAATTAATTTAAGAAAATATAAGCTATTTAATAAATCTCTATATTAATCGAGATAATAATAATAATAATAATAATAATCTATATATAATTTACAAATTAAATCATTGAAAGTAAAATAAAAGAAATATGGCTCAATATTCTCTAATTTTATTTGATCTTTTAGGATGATACTTGTTTAATTTAATGCAATACTCTGTTGGAACTTTAACAAGAACAAAACAAGAATAAGGAACACTATTTGATAAACAACATAAACAAGTCATGCTCATCATGCTTCCTAATGCTGCCATGAGATACTTGTGAGATAGATCGGCTGAAGAAAATAATAATAAAAAATTTATTTATTTAGAAGTAGAAGAAGGCCAACTATTGAAAATGTCTTAGTATGTTCATTATCCTTGTCACACCACCCAAGGGCGAAAGGACGAAGAACAGAGGACACTATGTGGGTGCACAACAAACACAGGATATGAAGCAGCAGGTTCATAGGTAGGCGACAAACAATGGGAGGCAATCTCACAAGGAAATCAGGATGATGATTGACTAGTACTAGAGGAAGTGGCAAAGGTTAAGGGCTTCTCTCCAGTGTTTTCGTCGATTCATTCCAAAATTTACTATGACGGAAAAGAAATTTACGATGACTGAAAGGATAAGTGAAACTTATACTAGAGGAAGCTCGCATACGAGAATAGATTTAGATTATGTCGAGATGATGGGTTAAACCTTATTGTTCATTTAAAATGGGCAATGATGTGATGATTAAATTTTTTAATAGATAATTAAGAGATTTAAGGTTCGAATCTCAGCTACGACGTATTGCAGGAAATTTTCCCTGTAATGAAAAGTGAGCCTAAGAATGCTGGTCATTTGGATGTGCCTTCATTAGCGCTTCTCGATTTACCCTGGTGGCCGGTGGGAAACTTTCGTGGAGCCGGGCTGGGCACCCTAGGTTCGACGTTATCCGACCTGATTAATCATAAAGAAGCTATATTCCTCAACAACAACAACAACCCTAAACACAATTAATACACTTAAAACCATCAATAAACTTGAAACTCTAAACCCTAAAATCCTAAATCTAAGTTTGATTGTTAATATAGTGTATTCAAAGATCACATGTGAGTTCCAATAAAGCTAACATGAGTGAGGAAATCAGGCTTATGTGTCCTTGTCAATCAATATATTCTTTGCCTACAAACTAAATTGTCTATATATAAAAAAATCTTCTTAGGAAAGTTATAAAATAACTATTATTTGGATTTAATACAAATGATTATTATTGTTGTAGTTTTTTGCTTTCCTTCTATGAGCTTGAAGTTGATGAATGATCGAGTTGTCTTCCTATGTGATCTAGTGGTCGAGGTGGTAACAAGTCACCTCCAACATCAATGTATATACTAATTACATTGGATCTAGTACCGTCGTCGAGGCGAAGCCACCTTTTACGATAGCCTTGCTTGGATCGATCGAGAGCCTCCGATATTAGTTGTTGAGGTCCGAGTTCAAGAATTCATCCTTCAAGCACTCGCCCCGTTCGAAAAGGCCATCAAGAGGATGAACTCTCAAAGACATTAGACATGCATGCTCTAGAATGACACAACTAGCAAGGGAACTAAATTAATGCAAAACAATAGCATACTTATTATAATTGATTTAATTGGATTATTAAAAATATATATCCATCAAATTAATCAATTAGTTATTAGAAAGAGATAGATAAAGATGTGTCATGGGAAACACAAACAACAACCCTGAAACCTAATTAAACAAGTGTAATGGCAAGAGGAGGAAGGGATTCATTAAGAAATTCGATGGGGCCGAGGAGGATGGAGACGAAGAAGAAGAAGAAGACGACGACAACGTGCCAAAGAGGAAGGAAGAGACAACATCACCATGATTCTCGCTGTTTTGATGGGTACCTAGACAACAAAACACCTCATCAAGTTTTAATTAACTTTCTCTTTAGACTCCAACTTGTCCAAAGTTTACTTTAATGGAAGGACAATATCATTGATCAAGATCTATATAATTTATCCATAAATTATAAGCAAAGTTTTACGAAGGAAGGCCGACAAGTTGAAGATTTCTTAACGAACATCTCAAGACTTCAGTTAATTTCTAGGCAAAATTACAATCAACATCTTATAGAAACAACTCGATCGTGTGTTCGATATATATATATATACCTTGGTAAAATTTGATAACGCTCTTTGTTTATTCAAAAGTGTAAATTTTTAGAACCTTGAAAAACTTAAAAATTAGCATTTTAACAAATGGTTGTTAAAGGATCAAAGGTATGCAAGAAGAGCAGTCAACAACTATATTCAATAAATTCTCATTGGCATCTTTAGAATTTGGTGCTCTTTTTTATTTGTTAATTTATTATTTTATTATGAGCAAAGATTACAAACATTAAAAGTACCTTATAATACAAAAATATATTAAAAGAATATTTTATTTTATTTTTTATTCTAAAAGTTTTTTTATTTCTAATTTTGACTAGAATAATTATAATATGAAATAAAAATTTATCTAATTTAATTAAAAAATTTATAACAAAATATTTTATTTTAACTTATCAAAATTACCTTAAGTTAGTCAAAATCACTCTCTTTATAGTAGTTTTTGTCAAAATTATTATAATGTGTGGTAGTTTTGGTCACAACTACTTAATTGCATAATAATTTTAATTAAAACTATTATAATAGACAAGTTAAACCAAAATATTTATTGCACAGTATATTAATTTTGATCAAAACTATTATATATTATTGCAATTTGATAAAAATTATTATAATGATACTGGATAAGTGTAATTATTATTTTTTTTTATAGCAAAGAGTTAAGAATTTATGACTTAATTTTTAGGATTTAGAGTTTAGGTTATAGTATTCAAGCTAAATTTTTTTTAAAAAAAATAAAATAATTTTTTTTACACTTGATGCATAAGAGAAAGTGAGCAGATAATATTTCTGTCTATATATTAATTAAGATGGAGAATCATTTTAAAGAACAAAAATAAAACTTCTTTTAATTTTTAACCTACTATTATTATTATTATTATTATTATTATTATTATTATTATTATTATTATATTATGTAACTCTTCCTTCAAGCTAAAGTTGCTTAAGTTGGACTTTGAGGCTCATAAAATGTAAATTAAAAGACAAAATATTCACCCAATTGGGGAGATTGCTTAAATATGACTCGACTCAATGCAAGTACAATTAATCAAGGAATTGGATGGCCCCTAAAGTCAATTTTTAAGTCGCTAATGAGATTCTTAATGATTTTTTAATCATGGTTTAGGTAGGTTGGTACAATGTTGGTGGCATGGGAACTTGAAGCAAGAATTAATTAGCTAATTAATTAATTGGGGTTTAAATGGACAGATAGTATTGTACTAGGCTTCTTTTGATTTGTACAAATATTAATATTTATTCCTATAATGATGCAAATTGTCCCTCACAAGAAAGAAAAAGAAAAAAGTTGGTTTTGAAATTTTATTATGAACTAAAAAATTTAATATAATGCTAAAATATTTATTATTAGATGTTAGCATACATTAGCAACTACTATGATTTTCAAGTTTTATTATATTAAGGCATCTTATTTTTTTTAATAAGAACAAAGAGATGTTAAAAAAAAATCAAAGAGATGGACTAAGGGAGGCGATGTTTAGTGTAAGATAGTATATTATTTTGATTATTTTCATGGGATGGATTGATGGTTAATATATGGAGTGTTGTTATCATGAGGTTTGAATGTCAAATTTTGGTTAGTAGTCAGGTTTCTATCTTTTTCTATTTACTGGTCATTGTTCGGACTAATTAGATTAGCTCTCGTAATTTATCTCCTTCATGTTGATTTTGAGATGGACTGATGAAGACGTTGGGACGAACGTTTTATTTTTTATCATCATAATATATTATTTTGGTTATCACACACGAGCACTTACCATTAACATTATCGAAGTATTTCTTTTGTAAGAACAAAAACCTAAAATAATCAGGTATATTTAGGTTTTGATCTTTTAATAAATAAAGCACTTGGTATGATATAATGATAAAATACTTAGAAAAATAATTTAAAACATCAAAATTTGAATTCTGAATGAATATTTTAAAGATGAACTTCTAACATAAATTATATTCTAAATTTCTCTAATATATAAGAATTAAAGAAAAATCATTCATCTATTATTAAAAAAATAATGATAATTGACTAAAGTAGCGTATTTAAGGTTGCGAAATTATCAAAAGATGAATTTAACTTTTAAATTTCTCAAACGATATATTTATTTTTTATTTTACTTCTCTTGCAAACTACTATAATGTTGTATTTTAAAGAATAATATTAATATAATGTTAAATTTCAAAAAACATTATCATTGTACGTGTTGGATTTAAAAAAATAGTATTACTATGATATTGTATTTCAAAAATCAATATTATTATAGTATTGATTTTCAAAAAATTAATACGGTGTTAGTTTTCAAATATTAACTTCATAATAGTGCTAATTTTAGGATTTATGTAGCATTATGCTAATTTTTAAAATATAACACTAGTATTACAATAGTTTATTATTTGAAATTTATCATTATAGTGATTTTATTTTTGGAATGAAGTATAATAGCAATTGATGTGAGGGATAAAATAGGTAATAAATAAATCCTTTAGAAAATCTGGAAATTAGATATGTTTTTTAAAAAATTTATAATTTTAAATGCTCCTTTAAGAAATTAACGAAAACAATAGAGAAAGCACCTTTTATTTTTATTTTTTCAAAAATATAGCAGCGTTGGTTTGGTTCATGGCCATGCAAACTTCGCGAAGTCCCGAGGAAAAATTTAATAATTGTTTTTTTTAAGTGGAAATATTTTTAAAAAAATAATCTAAAAAATGATAAAATAATTAAAATAGGAGTAGGAGAGGACTGAGGAGGAACAAATGGTCCCGACGAGGCGGCGCTGCCTCCGCCGAACGCCGGGCGCCGCCCTCTCCGGCGGTAAGCGGCGCTGATCGGGTTGTACGATGACGTCGCCGCCTGCGTCACCCACGCTTGCGCTTTCTCTATTGACGTCCGTTGGACAAGTAAATCATTTCGGTTTTGTGAATTTTTTATTATAAAAAATTGTGTAGAACTTAAAATAGTTTAAATATTTGATAAATGAAAAAATATAATCTATTTAGGATAAAAAAATAAAAAAGACAAATAAAATTATTTTAAATCATTTTGATCAAAACGGTTCTAATATGATTCAAAATTACTTTAATATTAATGATCCAATTAAGATTGAGTGATGGATCGATTTTTTGGAGAACTTTAGATAAAAAAAAAAGATTAATTAAATCGGGTAACGTCGGATCTGAGGTGATCGATCTGGTCATACGGAAGTTTCCCACGGCCATCAGGATAAATCGAGAAGCACTAATGAAGGCATATCCAAATGACCAGTATTCTAAAGCCCGCTTTTCATTGGAGGAAAAATTCTCTGCAATGCGCCGTAGTTGAGATTCGACCCTTAAACCCTTTGATTAAGTATTGAAAGATTTAATCATCGTGCTATTATCCCGGGGGTCGAAGAACTTTAGATAAGTCATTACAAATGAGGGTTGGGTCCTCCCACTCTCCCACTTATTAGCCCACGTACGTGAGCCCTCTCTCTTATGCTAAGCTCAGGTTAGATCATACTACGCACCCCCACTTAAGAATCCGAGGGAATGATGTTTGCTCCTTGTTGGGTTGGGCTAAGATGACTTGTTCATATTTGAAGTCGTTTACGCGACTACGCCTACCACTGGACCCAAGATACTCTCACACATTTTTTAATTAAAATTATTTTAATTTTATCAAAATTATTCAAATTGGTGTGCAACATTGATATAATAATTTTAACTAAAATTGTTATAATATGTAAACATTTTGATGAAAATTGTTAGAATAGTATCTAATGCGGTAGATAGTCAACTTCCACGTGACACGATCAAGTCAAAAGTCAAGTTGAGCTGTAAGTTAAGGATGAGATGAGATTACGCCCAATCAAGATGAAGACTCGAGTCAGGTCAAGTCAAGCTCAAGTCTAATATAACCACGGAAAGACCTAGTTGTCCTGAATTCAACTCAGCTACTACCGACTCCTCGACACTCAGTCGCTCCCGACTCCTTGACAATTAGTCGCTCACGACTCCTCGACACTCCCAACTCCTCAACGCTCAACAACTCCCAGCTCCTCACACTCAGTCACCCCAGTTCCTCGACGCTTAACCACTCCATGCTCCTCGAATGCTCAACTCGATCCCTGGACGATCGATTAGTTCAAATGCTTCCATCTCGTGAATTGGAGTATGGAGGATGTGACCAGCGAAGGATGCAGAAAATGTGGGACCACAAGACGCCCAAATGTGGGTAGCGGAAGAAGCGGGGGATGTGGGGTGACGTGACATTTCCTCAACTTGAACATGAGTGATTGGGGATGTGAATAGGGAAACGTGGACGACGTGTTTCTCTCCTCCAAGGTAATATAAATAAGAGCATGTTCCCACAGGCACAAATATGCGCATATGAAATCTAGATCTCTACTCTATTTTTCTTTCTCCCTCTTTGACTACGGAGACTTGATTTGAGCATCGAAGTGACTACGCCAAAGTCTGCCTTGGCCTCCATGCATTCTAACTCTGGTTGAGTTGTATAGAGATCCACAAAGCTCACTCATCATCGGATCATTTGGAACTTGTCAACATCAAAGACAGTTCATCAATGATTTACTCGTCCTCGATCTCAAATCGGAATCGTATAAAAAAAAAGACTTTTTAGATAAAACAAAAGATGAAATGCTCTTTTAATATTATTTTTGACTATAAAAAAGACTCCTTTTTAATTTTTATTACCCATGCATTTATCATAATGGCAGAAAGGCGAAACGCTCGTCCCAGCACCCCGCCAACCCATCCCAGAACCAACACACATTTATCATGATATTTATGACTCTAACTAATTTCCTAATTTAATAAGTTGAGACATTGATAAATTAGTTCAATGTTTTTTAAATTAACAATAATAACATTAAATAAGTTTATCACCAATATGACACTAATGATAACTTTTTTAATATTTAATTGATAATTTTTTTTATAGTATCATTACTAAATAATGCAATAATGATAAAAAATTTATAATAATTTTATCATTACAAATATTTTTAGTGACATGTTTAATATTAGTTGCGGCTCTTTATGGTAATTTTAATAAAACCTTATGCCTTTCCACATGAACTAGACTCTTAAGAAGAAACATACTTCCACTTTACTAGTCGAAGAGATGAACAATAACTACTAAACGTCAAAGCAAGCTATGGATCTCAAATTTGGTTTAAGTATCCCAAATGCACATCATGATCGGATTCGCAAAAGAGTGGCACCGCCAAGAACATCTTCGTCTCCCTTTGACAGTTTCGACAAGGTAATGAAAAGAAAGAACAATGACTCATCGATATTGCACTATGTATAACAAACACATCGTCTCAACTTGCGGGTTTAAGTCCTCCCGGATCCGCTAGTTTCCACATGCGTCTTCGAAATGATATCCTTCAGGGCCATTGTGACGGTTTCATAAAACTGAAATTATGTTAAGAACAGAAGAACAAAGGTGTTTTAGAATGAAGCAAAGGTTTCTGATCTAATCGAAAAGGGTAAACTAGCGATTCATAGGCATCATCTTGCACTTCACCTCATGAAACTCGAATGTGTCTCCCTTCGACTTGCAAAGTTCCACCATATGCAATGAGGGTGCTACTTCAAAAACCTTGGAGAGGCACACATTTTAGTTTCTAGATACATAATCTCAAAGAAGATACATCAGCTTTCAACTCCCTTACTTCGGCCGCGATAGCTAAATGCCCTTTCCTCCCAGGTTTTTCTCCGTCAAGCTTTATCTGAAATACAAGATAAATATGTTGATAACAACCTTTGTAAGAAACAACAATAAAACACTATATCGCTGCCGCGACATCAAGAGCAAGGGAATAATGAACCAATGGAAGAACCAACTAAAGTTGTTTTTCCGAACACAAAGGTCCGACAAAATGAAACCAAGAGGTAGACAAAAAGGAGGAACAAACCTTGTAATTCTGTTTCTTGACACTAAATCCCAGAGGTTTTGCTGCTGATTCAATTTTCGAAAGTATCTCATCTGCAGGGAGCTTTGACGTAAATCTTATATCGCGCTTGACGTGGCCCTGTCACAATGAAGGTTTGCATCCGTAATAATATTATCAGTTATCTTGATAATCATAAGTATACCAAATTGATACTGTAAAACAGAGGTAAAGGAAAGAGGGAGCTGAGAACCTGTCGCCATATTTTACATGATTTATGCAAAGCAAATGGCATTCTTGGAATAAAGAAATAGTATTTACTATGTTAAACTATAAAAGGGGCAACTTTATGGGAAATAAATGTTGGTGATTTCCATAAAATGGAAAAGAATGGAGTGAATTGTGTCTTTTCAATTGTCCCTTCACTTATCGGTGTCTTTTGATGTTTGAATGAAAGGTTATGATCCAAAAGACATGTCCTTTCATAAATACTATTTCAAACACTATAAAACACCATTATGCACAAACAATCCTGCATCTTCATAACAAAAATCTTTCCTCCCAAAGTTACTTACTTTTCAAAGTGTTGTTTGTATTTTGTTATACAACAGTAACAATATACAAACATTCAATTGTCGAGCTTGAATAAATCCAAGGTATTCGGGGTTATTTCCAAGCGTGCACTTTGGAAACAACATTATTAAGGAATCCATTGTATCGTGGAGGAACATTTGCTTAGTCCAAGTGCATTACGGAGCAAATAATTTCTCAAGGAAAGCTAGTGTACGCATCTTGGATTCGTTCTCTAATTTATTGAAGGATTTACGAACGGCGACAGTTCCCAACAAGAGCAGATTTGAAGAAGCAAAATCCTACAACAATCGACAGCAACAACAAGTTTCCTGATTGAAACAGATTCTACCAAAATTTCCCACCAACAATCTTAAGAAACTATTTATGGCTTCTCAAGGAAATTCGCTTTGTAACTTTGCTACCGATTTTGTCAAGTTGGAAAGGTTCGATGGAGAAAACTTTTGGCATTCGCAAAAGAAATTGCATTTCCTACTCACTTCGCTAAATGTGGTATATGTTCTTACCACATCGAAACCAGCGGAAAAAGAAAGTGAAACTGCGGCACAAACAAGGGCAAGACAAAAATGGGATATTAAGGGACATATTTGCAATGCAATGACCGATGCTTTATTCGACCAATACTATAATAAGGAAACCGCAAATGAAATATGGGACTCACTTGAAGCTAAGTATCAATCTGAAGATGCTACAAGAAAGAAATTTCTGATTTCAAAATTTTTCAATATCACATGCTCGACACTAGAAAAATTATTGAGCAATTCCATGAAGTCATACACATTTATAATCAATTTGTACAACATGGAATGTGTATGGATGAATCTATTGTTGTCTTCGGTGATCAACAAACTCCCTGATTCATGGAAAGATTATAAAAATAATATCAAGCATAAAAAGGACTTGTCTCTAGAAGAATTGGCTAGTCATCTTCGTATTGAGGAAGATTTTCGTGCTAACAATTCGGAGGAACAGTCCTCTAAGGTGCTTATGGCGGAGGAAGTCAAAAATTCGAGGAACAATAATAATGGTAACTCTTCTAAAAATAAAATAAGGAATGTTGATGACAACAAACAAAACTCCAGGAACCAAAAGAGAAAAGGCAATTGCCATCATTGTGGTAAACCAGGACACTACAAAAGAGAATGTCGTATCCCGAAGAAACAAAATCAGGCGGGAAAGCCTAAGTATGTGGCGATGATCGTAGAGGCATGTTTGGTTGAGGATTCCTAAGATTGGTGGATTGATATCGGTGCTACAAAGCACATTTGTATCAATCGAAACCAATTCTCTACCTATTCACCGGTAGAAGAAGAGATAATTATCTATATGGGGAACCACTCTATGGCAAAAGTCAAAGGAATTTGTACTGTCAAATTAGATCTCACTTCAGGGAAGAGACTTATGTTGACAAATGTATATCATGTTCCTGAAGTTAGAAGGAACGTTGTTTCTGGAAGCATACTTAGCAAGTGTGGCTTCAAAATTGTCATTGAATCTGATTTTGTAACCATCATTAAAAGAGGTGTATTTGTTGGCAAAGAATTTGTGTATGATGGAATGTTCAAGATGAATATAAATAAAACTGCTATTTCTGCTTATATGGTTGACTCATTTAATTTGTGGCATTTTCATCTAGGACATGTTAATTCTAGAAAAATGCATGACATGAGTAATCTTGGTTTAATACCAAAATGTAAGGATGATATGCTAGAAAAATGCAAAGTATGCATGCAAAATAAAATAACTAAAACTCCATTTCCTAGTATAAAAAGAACTAGTTCTATATTGGAATTAATACATAGTGATGTATGTGATTTACATGCTACGCCTACTAGGGGAGGAAAATGTTATTTTGTTACCTTTATAGATGATTTTTCTAGATATTGTTATGTTTATTTAATGAGGACTAAGGATGAAGTATTAGATAAACTTAAAATTTATGAGGCCGAAGTAGAAAATCTATGTAATTCTAAGATTAAATGTCTTAGAAGTGATAGAGGAGGCGAATATCACTTTCCTAAATATTGTGAAGATATGAGCATTGTGCATGAAACATCTTCTGCATATACTCCTCAACAAAATGGAATGACAGAAAGGAAAAAAAGAACTCTTATTGAAATGGTGAATACTATGTTGAGTAATTCACAACTAAGTAAGGATTATTGGGGTGAAGCGATAATGATTGCATGTCACTTTCTAAATTGTGTTCCTTCTAAAGGTAACAAAGCCATCCCATATGAATTATGGAAGAAACGCAAGCCTAATCTATCTTACTTATGAGTTTAGGGATGCAGAGCTATTGTTAGACTTCTTGAACCAAAAGTGAAGAAGTTAGGAGAGAAGGGCATTAAGTGCATCTTCTTGGGTTATGCTGAGCATAGTGAGGCTTATAGGTTCCTTGTTATTGAACCCAATAATTCTATTTCCGTCAATGTTATATTTGATCACGTGATGCTATATTTTATGAGCACAGATTTTGTACTATACTTAAAGCCTTAGATTCTGAAGTTCCTCATGATTCTACTACAGTACACCAATAGTCAGTAATGAAGCAATTGTTCATGCAAATGTTGATGTTGATCCTCCTGAATTAAGGAGAAGTAAAAGGGCTCGAAAGGATAAATCCTTTGGACCTGACTTCGTTATGCATCTTTTGGAGGGAACAAGAGATTCAAATGTGAAACAGATAATCATATCTAATTCGATGGAATCTTATCCCAAAACATATGAAGAAGCAATGAAGTCTAGGGATGTTGCAGGAAGCAATTAATGATGAGATAGAGTCTATTATGAGCAATAAAACGTGGAAATTGGTTGATCTTCCACATGGCTCAAAACCAATCGGTTGTAAATGGATCTTTAAAAAGAAGATGAAAGTTGATGGAACTATAGACAAGTTCAAGGCAAGGTTAGTAGCAAAGGGCTTTAAACGAAAAGAAGGCCTAACTATTTTGATACATATGCACCCGTTGCTAGGTTTGCTACTATTAGAACCCTGATTGCATTAGTATCAATTTATCATCTTGAGATATATCAAATGAATGTAAAAATAGCTTTTCTTAATGGAAAGCTGAACGAGGAGATCTATATGGAACA
The DNA here is from genome assembly GCA_038050645.1 of Hedychium gardnerianum. Lineage (NCBI taxonomy): Eukaryota > Viridiplantae > Streptophyta > Magnoliopsida > Zingiberales > Zingiberaceae > Hedychium > Hedychium gardnerianum. Next base: position 863,883 of record JBBUKS010000017.1, read on the forward strand.
ACCGGAAGGGTTCATTATGCCTAGACAAGAGCATTTAGTGTGTAAATTGGTTAAGTCATTATATGGACTTAAACAGGCTCCTAAACAATGGCATGAAGATTTTGATCAAGTGATAGTTGCTAATGGATTTAAAATCCATGAATGCGACAAATGTGTGTATAGCAATGTTCTAAATGACGCTTGAGGTGGCCGCTTAGGTGGGAAGCAGACATCACCCGCCCCGTTTTTGTCGAAGGCGGCCTTTTAAGACGGTCAAAGCAACAGTAGGTTAAAAAAACTCACCTCCTTCCGCCTCCTTCGGTCAAAGCTGCTGCTGCTGCTGTCGCCCGCCATTGTTGCTGCCGCCATCGAGCACTACGCAAGACGTCGGCGCGCCGCGACACGTTGCCGAAGCCTAGCGACGAGTCCGAACCCATCGCGCGGGCCAAGCGACGAGTCCAAACCCGTGGTGCGGGTGCGGCGACGGGGCCGGACCCGTCATGCAAGTCCAGATGCGTCGCTCTGGCCCGGTGACACGTCCCAGGCCCGATGAGGCATCCGTCGCGCGACACTCGGATCCGGCGAGGTGTCCATCACGTGAGGCCTCCGAAGCAGGAGACGAAACTTAGGTTTTCTTTTTTAAAAAAAATAGGATTTAATCGAATACTTTATATTAATAATTTTAATCAACTTCTATCTATAATTGAGATAATTTAAATAGGCTTAATTAAAGCCTATAAAATTATCCTATTAATTTAATATATATAGATATATATAACTTTTTTTAAAAAATATTTAAATTAACTTTTTTTATTTTTATTTTTATTTAATATATTTTATATTTTAGTTATTAATATGATTATTAATTTTTATTAATATTATATAATAAAAATAGTAAAAAAAATTCAACCACCTAAGCACCGCCTAGGCGGCTGAGGCGGTAGGCAGTCACTGACCGCTCCGCCACCGCCTACCGCCATTTACAACACGTATAGTAAGTTTAACAATAATAAAAGTGTTATTATTTGTCTATATGTGAATGACATGTTGATCATTGGAACCGATATAATTAGTGTAAATGATACTAAATCATTATTGTCATCCTGCTTCAATATGAAAGATTTGGGTCATGCAGACGTGATCGTGAGCATAAAGATCATGAGGACACAATCTCAGTACATTGAAAAAGTATTGAGAAAGTTTAACCATTTTGATTGTAGGACAATTACAACACCTTTTGATTCTAGTATTAAATTGTATCCTAATATGGGAAGGGTAGTTAACCAACTAGAATATGCCAAGGTTATCGGTTCCTGATGTATGCAATGATATCGACTAGACCTGATGTTACATTTGCAATTGGAAAATTGAGTAGGTATATAAGCAATCCTAGTCAATGGCATTGGAATGCAATTTATCGAGTATTGGTGTACTTAAGACACTATGGATTATGGTATACATTATCCTGGATATCCTCAAGTTCTAAAAGGGTATGCAGATGCTAGTTGGATATCTGATTCAGACGATCATGCATCTACAAGTGGATGGATATTCAGTATTGGAGTCACATCTTGGAGTTCTAAAAAGCAAACTTGTATTGTTGATTCCACAATGGCGGCCCAATTTATAGCTCTTGCTTCGTGTGCTAAGGAAGTAGAATGGTTAAGGAACTTGTTAATGGAAGTTCCTTTGTGGCCGAAACCAATGCCTCCAGTTGCTATACATTGTGATAGTAAGGCTACACTATCAAGGGCATATAGCAATATTTACAATGGAAAGTCGAGGCATATTGGATTGAGACATAGTGATGTACGTAGATTATATATGTTTTTATGCATTGTTTGACGCACATCTTCTTACATTTCATTGATATGATCTACATTATCGCACCTCATTTTATTATGTT
>JBBUKS010000017.1:898496-916473 GCA_038050645.1 Hedychium gardnerianum
TACGGTGCTGGTCTTGCAAGACCAGCACCACGTTGGTGCCAAGACCAGCACCACGTTGGTGCTGATCTTCGAAAACCAGCATCAATCGTTCTGATGAGAACCCACAATCATGTTGGTGTGGTTTAGGAAGACTAGCACCAATGTGGTGTTGGTCTTGTAAAAACAGGACTACGTTGGTGCTGGTCTTGTAAGACTAGCACCATCAACTATGTCACTTGGCATATGACCATAACTTCTTATGGGAGACTCATAATCACGGTTGGAGGTCATATGTACATTCTAGACACTCTAATTTTTCATTCCATTGTAAAATTATAGAAGTCCAAGTCATCTAGGTTCATCAATGAGTTTCGATCAAAATCCATTGATGGACCTAGAAAACTCAGATCATACCCATTTTAAATCATGTGGGATCACATGACTCATGAGAGTCCAAATGTACCCTCACATGTAAATTTTAGACCTTCCAAGCATTGCTCCAAATGATATGGAGATTTTTTCACATAGTGGTGTTGGTCTTTGAAGACCAGCACTAGTATTTATGCCACTTAGCACGCGGTCATAATTTCTTACGAAAGACTCATAACTACGATTAGAGGCCATTTGTATATTCTAAACATTCTAATCTTCCATTCCATGGCAAAATTACAAAAATTCAAGTCATCTAGGTCCATCAATGAGTTTCGATCAAAACCCATTGATGAACCTAGAAAACTCAAATCAGACTTATTTCAAGTCCTGTGGGATCACATAGCTCACGGGAGTCCAAATGTGCTCTAACTTGTCCAAAATTGCTCCAAATGATATGAAGATTTTTTCACATAGTGGTGCTGGTCTTCAAAGACCAACACCATGTTAGTGCTGGTCTTTGATGACTAGCACCAGCATCCATGTCACTTGGCACACGGCCATAACTTCTTGTGAAAGACTCATAACCACGGTTGGAAGTCATATGTACATTCTAGACACTCTAATCTTTCATTCCATGGCAAAATTATAGAAATCCAAGTCATCTAGGTCTATCAATAGGTTTCGGTCAAAACTCATTGATGGACCTAGAAAACTTAGATCAGACTCATTTCAAGTCCTGTGGGATCACATGGCTCACGGGAGTCCAAATGTGTCATACTTTGTAAATTTTAGACCTTCCAAACATTACTCCAAATGATATGAAGATTTTTTCACATAGTGGTGTTGGTCTTCAAAGACCAGCATTAATTCCACTTGGCACGTGACCATAACTTCTCGTGAAAGACTCATAACCACGGTTGTAGGTCATATATACATTCTAGATACTTTAATCTTCCATTTCATGACAAAATTATAGAAATCCAAACCATATAGGGCCATCAATGAGTTTCGGTCAAAACTCATTGATGGACCAAAAAAACTCAGATCAGACTCATTTCAAGTCTTGTGGGATCACATGACTCACGGGAGTCCAAATGTGTCATAACTTGTAAATTTTCGACCTTTCAAACATTGCTCCAAACGATATGTAGATTTTTTCACATAGTGGTACTGATATTTAAAGAGTAGCACCACATTGGTGTTGGTCTTCAAAGACCAGCACTAGCATCCATGTCATTTGGCATGCGGCCATAACTTCTTGTGGGAGACTTATAACCACGGTTGGAGGCCATATGTACATTCTAGACACTCTAATTTCCATTCCATGGCAAAATTACAAAAATTCAAGCCATCTAAGTTCATCAATAAGTTTCAGTCAAAACACATTGATGGACCTAGAAAACTTAGATCAGACTCATTTCAAGTCTTGTGGGATCACATGGCTCACGGGAGTCTAAATATGCCCTCACTTGCAAATTTCAGACCTTCCAAATATTGCTCCAAACGATATGAAGATCTTTTGAAGACCAGCACCAACATCCATGCCACTTGGCACGTGACTATAGCTTCTTGTGGGAGTCTCAGAACCATAATTGAAGACCATATATACCTTCTAGACATTCACCCCTTCCATCCCATGTGAAATTTTTAGAATTCTAAGCCCCCTAGGTCAATTCCTATGAGTTAACATGGGTCAGGAGAGTCCAATTATGTCCTCCTTTATCATTTATAGACCTTCCCATTAATGTTCACAATATTTTGATTTTTTTTGAAAATTATGGTGTTGTTTTGAGAAGATCAGCATCATATTGGTGCTGATGTCCACAAAACAGTACCAAGCTTTGTGAGAAAAAATATCACGGTGGTGTTGTTACTTGAATCCCAAAGTCTAGATATCCTGTCAACTTATTGTTTAAGGTTTAGATGTGAACAACTCTGATACTTGATATAGAAGATACACCTAATATTCTCTTTTATGTTTGTCTGATCAAATTGACAAAATCAAACTTCATAGAACACTTGAACATTGGTAGTGATGAAATAGTGAGCATGAATGAGATAGCTGAAATAGTACAACACCCTTTAAAAATAAGAACATTTCAATCCATCATTTAGATACACCTAGTAATTTACAACTAGTAATTTATAAAGATTATATACAAAAATAGTAATTTACATTATTTATATACAAAAATAATAATTTACATCGATTAGATACAAAATATTAATTTACATAATGTCAAATAGTCAATTCTATATTACTATAAACACTATGTAATAAATATTAACACCACTAGATCACCATGATTTAATAGTTAGAATTTGAAAACTGAGTTCATTATCTTGTTCCCCACCACATATATGTAACTCTTCATGTATTTTGCTGTGACTTTTCAGTACTTCCATAATACAGTGATTCAACGAATTGTAATACAAAAAATGAGAGTACAATATGTGAACAAATAATAAAAATAATAAGTACAAGACCATTAATAATATAAGGTTATATAATTACTTACACTGAGGTTTGCTTGGGCGAATGCACTTGTCTAACTTGAAATAACTGGGAACCTCTGTTTGGATCAATACTAAGAAGCTCAAGCATGGTTTACATATAAATTAATTATTAACATGTTAATGTAAAATAGTCAGTTCTGTATAATCTCATCCCATAAAAAACAGTGAGAATTGTCATAGTGGAAATTTGAAACCTTTATTCATCCTAGGGTATGTTGTTAAAGCCTACAACAATAAAGATAATTATTAACTTTAATTTCTTAATTAACCATTATAATTTAGTTAAAAGAAAATTTGATAGTACCGGCTATAGATGATAAATCTTTTTCATATGTGTCATCATCGCTTGTTACATTTTGATTATCTATAATTGATCTGAAAATTAGCACATCATCATATTTATAAAATTTAATAAAACTAATGGATTGAGAAATTAAATTATAATCAAAATGTCGAGCAACAGTTTTATTACTTGATTCGTGATGCTCATTGTAATCAGATTCTCTTCTAAAATGTAGTATGCCTGTAAATTTCTTTGTTCAGTCATGAAAGAGAAAATCCTACATAGATCTATGTGAATTAAAAAATGAAGATGATAATAATTATAACGATACAAAATCCATAAAAAAACCTTTACTTTATAATACTTGGTATGTTGGTGCTAGGATTTAAAAATAACAACAACGTTGGTTTTGAGACTCCAACCCTGGTTCTGAGCCTCCCACAAGAAGTTATGACCGCGTGCCAAGTGACACAGTTGATGGTGTTGGTCTTCCTAAACCAGCACCAACGTGACCATGAGTTCTTATCAGAATGACTGGTGTTGATTTTCGAAGATCAGCACCAACGTGGTGTTAATTTTTGCAAGACCAGTACCACAGTATAAAAAAAATTAAAATTATTTGGATCAATGTTGGGAAGGTCTACAAACAATAATGAGGATATATTTGAACTCCCTTGACCCATGTGAACCCACATGAGTTGGATTGGATTCGATCTGAGCTCTATAGATCCATCAATGGATTTTGACCGAAATCCATTGATTGACCTAGAGAGCTTGAAATTCAAAAAAAAATCAATGGGGTGGAAGAGGTGAGTGTTTAGGATGTATATATGACTTCAAACCATGATTCTAAACCTCTCACAAGAAGTTATGGTCGCGTGACAAGTGACACGATTCATGGTGCTGGTCTTGTAAGACCAGCACCAACGTGATGTTGTTTTTGCAAGACCAGCACCACGTTGGTGTTGATCTTCCTAAACCAGCACCAACGTGGACGTGGGTTCTCATCAGAATGGCTGGTGCTGATTTTCGAAGATCAGCACCAACATGATGTTGGTTTTAACAAAACCAGCACTACAGTATAAAAAATTGAAATCATTTGGATTAATGTTGGGAAGGTCTACAAACAATAATGATGACATATTTGGACTCCCTTGACCCATGTGAACCCACAGGAGTTGGATTGGGTTCAATCTGAGCTCTATATATCCATCAATAGATTTTGACCGAAACCCATTGATTGATCTAGGGAGCTTGAAATTCTGAAATTTTTCAATGGGATGGAAGAGGTGAGTGTCTAGGATGTATATATGACCTCCAACCAAGGTTCTGAGTCTCCCATAAGAAGTTGTGGTCGCGTACTAAGTGGCATGATTCATGGTGTTGATCTTGCAAGACCAGCACCACTGTGGTGCTGGAGTATATGAAAATCAAACTCAATATCCCGTTTCAATTGCTAGTGAGCATTTTATGAATGACAGCATCAATGACTTCTATTCAATGATATCATTTCACTTTCAATATTGGTATAATTCACATGTAAAACTGAGTTTCACTCAAAATTATAGATTAAGAAAAATTTTAATTCACATGAGGAAAATTCTAACAGTAAAAATTTTCAGTTTTATAAATTTTAATTTACATGAGGAAAATTATCTACACCAATGCCAAATAAGTCAAATGCGATGTCTCATATATTTGCATATTAAGGAAGTACTCTAAATCCTGATACTAAGGGAACTTCTTCCCTTCAACTTTGCTGGGGTATGAGGCATGTTCAGTCCACGAATATAAACCTGTGTGTGATGTAAATCAATGTAAGCAAATTGTAATAACCATAAAATAATAAATAGTTTATACAGAATAAATTTTCATTTTCATTATTTATATTAGAATGAATTTTCAAAGTCTGTATCGATTGTGATCTTGGAAATATTTGCATTCGAATACACTAAAATAGAATAATAAAAGTCTTACACCAATCTGCTTCTTAACTATTAAAAGACTTAGTCTTCCATGTGTAATCATAAATCATGAGAATATTTTATTTTTACATGAACATAAGAAGTTAGCAATCCTATTTAACTTCAACAAACTTTTTACTAGTTGAAGTATATTTAAATTTTAATTTGCATGAACAGAAGAAGTTATAATCATAGTAGAAATTTGAAACCTTCATTCATTCTATGGCATGTTGTTTGAACAATCAACAATAAAGATAATTTGAAACTTTCATTCATCCTACTATTACACCAAGTACATTGTAGAAAGTAAAAGTCTAATACCCCAAAACTAACAAAATCATTGTATAACAAGCTTCCAAATGACATTTAAAATTACAGTTTTTATGCCCTGCTATCAATCAACTACAAAATAAATCATGAAACATGATGAAAATTCTGACATTGGTGTTATTTTGAACAAAACAACACCAATAAATTATGAAACATGGTGAAAATTCTGACATTGGTGCTGGTTGTATAAAACAACACCAACATGATGCTGGTTTAGACAAAACAACACTAATAAATCATGAAACATGGTGAAAATTCTGATATTGGTGCTGTTTTTTTTAAAACAGCACCACGTATGCTCTACTATCAATTAACTATAAAATAAATCATAAAATATGGTGAAAATTCTGACGTTTATGCTGGTTTTATTTAAAAGAGCACCAACATGGTGTTGTTTTTTTCAGAACAACACCACGAAAATAACATCACCAATGTTTCATTTAACTCGATTAATTATGGATTTGTGAACACTTGAGCTTTCCCACTACGAGATACATCTCATGTGATAGAGTACAATCAATCACTAAATTAATAAAGATATAACTCTGATTGAAGTTCAACTTTCAAGTATATTTTAGAGAATTAAATTTTTTAGCAAAAATAGAGGGATTATCTTGATTTTTCAGCTACATATCCTTAAGGGTGCGACGATCGCGAGAGATCTACAGAGAGAGACCCAGGAACGAGAGGCGGAAGCGAGGGATCCCAAGAGAGGCGGCATGACCGGCGTGGGCATTAGGGTTTAGGGAACCGGGAGGAAGAGAGGAGAGGAAGAGAGTCTAAGCATCTGAAGTTTTGGGGGGAAAGAATAAAAATTGGGGTCAAATAAATCCCGCGTGAAGGAAGAGAGAAGGAAAATAAGGATTAAAAAATATCGCTAAAAGTCGTCTCAGGTGCTCACGTAAACTGTCGCTCACGGTCGCTCGTATAAGGATGTGCAGAATATCAAAATTATATATATCTATATAGGATTTAATTCAGGCATCTTAAGTTTTAAGTAACTTTTTTTTTAATCTTATATTCCTTAAATTTTATCACCTCAAATATTATATTCCAATTCTAAATCTTAAACCTTAAAAAAAAATATGCACCCTAAATATAATATCTCAAACATTAAATTTTAAATCTCAAATTCTAAATCCTAAACCCAAAGCTTAAAAAAAAATCAAGAAAAAAATTATACGTCCTAAATACTATATACTATATTTCATGCACATCTAAATTTTTTTTGAGTTTGAATATTATAATTCAATCCCTGAATCTTAAAGACAAAATCTTATTAGCTTAACTTCGGAACTAAAAAAATAAAATAAAAGTTATTTTAGAATTGAGGCACCTGGAACAATTTTAGGTGCCTCAATCGCGGATAATCATGAACGAAAACAATACGTAGCATATCAAATATATATATATATATATATATAGTTGTTCTTTCAAGGGGTTAAAAAAAAGAAAAAGAAAAATTAATTTAATAATCTCATTAGTTAGAAATATAAAAAAAACTTTGTTTTAAACATTATAACATGAATGAAAGTAAATTTATAGTAAATATTTTCTAACTTCTTACCAGTAATTTTTTTTTCATCTACACTTACGCTAAAGCTGTAAAAACATATTTTACCAAGTCTACTTTTTATTAAAAATAGAAAATCTTATATTAAATGTCAGCTACGTCTTCAATTAATATTATTTCTACTAAAAAAAGAACAAGTAGAAAACAATTTTTAACAATGAGAAGGATTTATAATATTTAAATAATAATTATATCAAGAAAATAACGTCAATGTTGAGATGGCCGAGTTGGTCTAAGGCGCCAGATTAAGGTTCTGGTCCGAAAGGGCGTGGGTTCAAATCCCACAAATCAAGTTACTTATAAATTTTTTTAACGGACCTGATCAGATCATGATGATCAATGGCAGATTCACGTATATATATATACAGCGTGTTTTTAACGGACCTGATCAGATCACGTCATTATTAAACATTTCGATCAACGGCTGAAGCTTTACTCTTTCACTATAATATATATATATATATGCTTTCGTTATTGCGACAAACTGACAAACTCTAGGGTTGCTCTTCCTCTCGTCTACCTTGGAGCTTCTCTCGCCGCCGCCGTTTCTACTCTAGAATTCCTTTTCTTTTTTCTTCGAAGATGGTAAAATTTCCTTTTTTTTATTTTGTTCTTTTTTCGTTTTGCTCGAGTCATCGTCTTTGATCTTTTGGTTCGTTTTGTTTTCGGAGGATTAGGTTCTTCCCAACGATATCGATCTTCTCAACCCTCCGGCCGAACTCGAAAAGAAGAGGCACAAGCTGAAGCGACTTGTCCAGTCTCCCGATTCCTTCTTCATGGTGATTGCACGTCCCACGCTCGTAAAAATCTCAACTTTATAGTCCTCGCGCCCTCTGTTAACTTCGTTTTCTTTGAAATTGTAGGACGTGAAGTGTCAAGGCTGCTTCAACATGTAAAATCATGGCTCCACGTTTCTTGGTTCGATCTGTTATTGTATCATGGACTGTATTTGATCTTTTTCTCTCCCTTGCAGAACTACTGTTTTTAGTCACTCGCAGACCGTGGTGGTCTGCGGAAATTGCCAGACGGTGCTCTGCCAGCCAACCGGCGGCCGCGCAAGACTCACCGAGGGATGCTCCTTCCGGCGGAAGGGCGACTGAGCATGTTTCCTCGAGGATGCTCCATGGAATGTTGAGATCTTAAAGGTTTTGATCAGTTACTTCTTCTATCAGTGTAATCGAAACTTGTTCCATGTTTTATTTGTAGGTCTGTGATCTTGTCACTCCTGAATTACTTTATATTTCAATCCTGTCAATAGCTTTATTTTGGATTTTTATGATTTCCAATTGGTTGTCAATGTTCTGTTCTTGGTTTTCTGATTGGGGAATTTCATTTAATTGCATTTGCCAAAGTCCATTACTCACAAACCGACTAATAACATTCAAATTCTAAAAGTAATTTCGGGAAATCGATTCTTTTAATTCATTTAAAAAACAGATTTTTAATCAATTTCATTCTCTAATGATTTTTAATCCATGTAATTCTTCAAAAAGTACACATGTACTCATAATTAATGAGCAAAGTGAGTCAAATTTTAGGATTGAATTGGCTTAATAGTTTGAGATGAATGAATCGCACACTGTTTACTATGTAGATATCTTAGCATTATAAAGTTCTTTTTATTGATTGTGTATAACATGTTTATTATAAATTAAACATGAGAATTTAAATCTGTCTATTTCATTTTTGACTAAATTAAGGAATGAATATGTTAAATCATTTTGATCGATTTTATTTCAGTATACTAGAAATGACACTGATGTCATTTCTAGTGTGTATATATATATCATATTTCCTCCATTTTTCCTCTCAGGTCTTTTTTTCCATTCTATTTGCTAAACAAAGCGCTACATATTTAATGTTCCAGACTAGTAGAAAAAGATTCATAAGCACAATAAATTTGATGGATTTAAAGTTCATATACCGACTGCTTATGTCAATTAAATAACAAGAAAAAGCCTCATTAGAATGACATCATGACTGTGCAGTGTGCACATATTCATACCATAAAATCCGAAACAAGCTGAGTGGCATAAAAAATAGATGACATGAATCTAAAAAAAAAGAAGTAACCTCTAAATTGAAAAGATAAATAAGCATTTGTCAGGTTCTTAATTACACGATGATAAAAACAAGCTACAAACGCATTGAAATAACAAACTCACAACATGGGCGACGATCAACCTTGCCATCTTCCATTATATATCGTCACTTGTATGCCTGCATTGTTTAATCATTGTCTATTATAATATCAAGCATTTTAAACCATTGCTAATCATGCAATCTACAGTAGTATTTTGAAATGTTCTCTTCCAATTTAACAAGTGATTGGAGTAGCAAGCGGATTACATTTGTTGAAAATCTGGTGAAGGGAGAAGAAAGGAGCTTTCATTCGATGATCTGTGCAACAACACTAATCACAAAATCGGTTCGTTGATATGCTGAATTATATAACATATATTATCACCAAATTATGGCATCTCGATAAACTTTTGACATTTCCCATAATTAGACTGTGACACCTACTATTTATTATCCAATTGTGACACCCCCTTATTATGCCAATACATATTAAAACAAATCCTGAACTTATTACAACTGAATTGTAGCTTCTATAATAAGCAAGCTATGTAACTGTAATTTCTCAACCAAACTGTGACACCTGATGTAACTAAACCATGGCACCTAGTACCACCAAATGATTTCATCTTATAAATCTGAACCCGTGATTACATAAAACCAAATTGCTTTGAAATTAGTAATGCACATGAAAGTCCCTGTTCACATTTTTAATGATGAGAGCCTTTATATAAGTTTTATCTGTAGTAAGTGCATTGTGTGACTGTTAGTCGGATAAATAAAAAAAGAAAGCTCTGAAATGATTGATAACGTTGACAACCAAAGAAATTTGGAGTATTTTTGAATTTTGATGGTGTAGAAGATTCAACATGGCATGATATGAGATTTAATTATGCAAGGAAATGTGCAAGGCATATACCTCCAAGTTGTTGTCAAATTTAGAGCTTTTCTATCAAGTTGGATGTTTTCTAATGCATTTGCTGCATGAATTACATCTTCTGCTACTTCATCGACATTGTATTTCCATGCATAATCAGCCTTCCTAGACATGGGAATAGAGGAATTTGACTTTCGATCTGGAAATGCAAATGAATTGAAGTGAGACGTTGCTAAATTATACCATGAAATATGAAAATATGAATATTTATTGTTTTTACCTGACGAATGATTACGAGCAACTGGCCTGGTACTGAATAAGTCATTGAAAAGGAAAACCAATTAGGAAATTGTCAAAGCAGAAATTAACAGGGAGAATCAGGAACTAAACCTGCTCAATGCAGGAAATCCTCCAGAAGCAGTAGACGAGGAAGACCTTCGGACATTCCTGACTTCTAAATTAGATGATGAATCATTATCTGGATCTAGTAATCTCCCACCAGCCAACCTATTTTGAGTCAAATTCTGTTCAACAAATGTCAAGGGCTAAGGAAACATATTTAAGGAACCTATAAACAACTTATTTCTTATCTCTATTGGAGGTATGAAAATGGCAGAAAGAATAGGCGCACACTAAAGTATCAGTGTTGCCAAGAAACAACACTCAAACACAAGAGGAATTTGTGCATTTGGTTCATAATAATCATTCATCTATAGCTACAAATGTAAATTGTCTACATGGAGTAAGAAATGTTGCCATATGTACCTCAAGACATATGTACCGATTGGAAAAAAAAGGTTTGAATTAACTTTGAAAATCTAAACATAGCAATACTTTGATTCTTTGCATGCAATTTTACAGATGGTCGAAATCACACAATATTTCCCTAGAACTTGGGATTTGACTAAATGAATCTAATCAATTCATTGAAGTTTATGCTGGACTACAATGTTCAACATATGGAACACAATTTGCATCTGAGTGAGGAAAATAACATTGGATACAGACCCTAAGGTGAGTGGGAATACTGTAAGAACAAAAATCAAGATTTAAACCTAAATTCTGACTTTCCCGGGAACCAAGGTAGGGAGTCAATCATGAGTAGTGTTGAACAACAAATTTTAAGAATTTAAAAGGATAGTAATGGAAAAAAGCAAGCTGAGCAAGCACAGTATTAAAATTTACATGCATTCAACATGATTTTTTGTTATATGGATAATCATTATGATCGCTAAAGCAGAAACAAAGCAGAAACTATAAAAGGAACTACCAGTACTGTAACAGGTACATAGTACCAATTTTTAATAAATTTATGCTCTAATCTAGCTTTCTTTTTATTAAAAAGATGTTCCATTTTGATTCATGTAGTAAATCTAAATGCAACAAAAATTACTCCAAGGTAACACAGTCTAGCTATGGAGAATGCATCATCTTGATATGTTCAGGATTCAATATATGGTCAAGCAGACAAAGTAATGAACATCAAATTGCATATCCAGAGGATAACAAAGTTAGAAATCTCACTTGAGATTACATATATGTTGATTGCCTGATTTTTAAACACAAGTCTGCTTTAACTTTGCCAGATTCATTTAGTAAGACTTGGCAAAGAAGAATAGTGTAAGCACAAAATTGGATCAAATTGATACCTTATAAGCATTTTCTTTTAAAAAAAACAATTCTTTCTCAAAACCAAATATTTGAAACTACCCAGTTTGGTTATTCAATATTTCTCTCCAGGTAGGAACTTTACAATGTTATATATTAGATAATAGTTCTTTAGTAATATCCATTCAAAATTGTTACAAATTGCTGCTAACAATGCAAGCAATAAAAGAGAATCAAGTGAAGTTCAGGCCTAGTGATAACATATTGTTTCTTTGGAAAAGGAATATGCATACTGCCAATGAAATTATAATACTATATAGTTCTGAAAATTATCACTAGCAGCATACATAGAATTGTGTATTTTTCTAATTAGCAAAAACAAGAGAAATAAACTCAATCACATAAGGGAATCAAGTCACAAAACCTCGTATTTTAGATATCCTTCAAGAACATCTAATAGCAATGGACCGCTTTCACCAATTTTGTTTATTCTGGTATTAAAATCTCTCAATTCATCTTTCCAAAAGTCTTTTGGCTGCCAGAAGGGATAGGCATCAAGATAAAAAACTATAACTTTCTGTTCTAGCATATGAATCCCATGCAGAAGCATGATGGAAAAGAAAAGCAAACAAGCTTACCAAAATTACACTCAGGTAGATAAACTTTCGGGGTGTGACCTAACTGGGCCCATTCCAAGTATTCAGAAACTAATGCTGTTAGTAACCTTCCTGCAAGCAACACAATGTCAGTATTACTAGAAGGAAATGGGCAATTTACCATATCAAGGCCCTCACAATTGGTTTTTACCAAATGACACCCTGATAATAATTATTATTTTTACCAAATCATATCCTTCAGTATTCTTCTTCATGTCTTACCCCTTGTCGGTTTCAGCAGGTCGGTTGCAAATATACCAGAGTCCCTTGTATCCTAATGATGCAAAATATAAATATATATACATATATATATATGAGAGAGAGAGAGAGAGAGAGAGAGATGGATGGATGCCTATGTAAAGTTTCATGTCTAATTGGCACCAAATGATCGACAAGCCAATTTCCGAAACAGATGTAACAAGGTTTTCACACAAAATTTGCTTGATTGAGTTCATTGGCATAAAAAATAGTCTTTTTATTTTGGGTCTCACGCTACCTAATGGTGAATAAATATAAGAGTCTACCCATGCAAGTTGATTATAGGAAGACAAAAAATAAGGGTGTGATTTGGTAAAAAAAAAACTAATAGGGCATAATTTGGCAAAAGCAGCATGTTATTGAAAAAAGTACCTAAAGAAAAATACCATTCAAATCCAATCCTCCTGCTGCATAAATACCTAGAAAATTCCTATAAATGTTGTATATGGTAGGAGACTAAATAGATTGGGAGCAAAACTAGGGGAATAGTTTTTACTCAATAGGAAAAAATAGAGAGATTCAAAAGCCAATCTAATCAAAATTTTCAAACTAAAAGTGAAAACTATTTGATCCTCAAGATATTCCATTGCAGAATTCCAAAGACAAAATAACTCTAAAGTAGTTAACATAAAGAGATTCACTTGTAGAATATGAAACCTGAAGGAGAGGTATGCAGTTGCTTTGCCCAATCATTGCAGCTTCCTAATAGAGCAGGAGGAATGTTGTCTTCATTTTCAGGAGATCTATCTTCTTCTTCTATGGCCTCAAATACACTAGCCCTGAGCTCAGCCTAACATGAATCAGAGGAAGCCAAATGACCAACAATCAAAGTGTGTGATTAAGCAGAATACTCAAAGGCCCACAAAATTACCAATTAACTATTTTTAACCTCTTGTTAGGCATTACGAAAGAAATTTTAGTTGAAGTATATCCACCCCATCAACGGCATAACACGATTGATTTAACCTTGCCATGACAAATATAATTGGAGACAGCATAAAACAAGGAGTTGAACCACAACAAAACCTATCTGAAGGGAGCATCAAGGAACTATTCAGTGTTCGCTATGGATGACTAGAAAGGCACCCCAAAGAGTATGAAGACATTGAACCTTTATGAAGGAATGACTCCCCACGCCCTGTAAAGCCTCTTAATACTGTCCAATCCGTATTCTTCACATGCGCCTTAAATATCCAATATTAAGTTTCGAGAATTTATGTTAGAAAAAATATGCTCTCCATGTCTCGACACTCAAAGATATGATGATGAAAATCTATGATCAGATGGCAGAAAGAAGAAAGCTCTGCCACCGCGATGCCAACCCTAATAAATCTCCCACCAAAGGAGATGAAACGATGAAATGACTAGCTCGGTCGAGCTCCATAAGAACAATGCACTCATAAAACACAATCCTATAGCTTCAAGCACTAGACAAACCTCACCAGACATCGAACTGAGTGACGAATTGAAAAGAGATCAAGGACCTAACACCTCTAACTCCAACATGAAAAAGCTTCCACGACAAGATCTAGAGATGATGATGGGAGAGAGAGACAAAAGAGAGGAGATCAGACATTTACCCTAATCTTGGCGAGGACGCCTTTCTTCTCGAGGGTGCGAGTGACTAAGGTCTTGAGCTCCATCATCTCCCTCGCGTAGTCGTCCATCTCGTTCCTCTCCCTCCCTCCCTCTCTCTCTCTCTCGCTCTCTCCGGCAGGTTCGTGCGCAGAAGAAACTGGCCCATTCCCAGTCGTAAATTTAAAATTGTTAGAATAAATGTTTAGTCGGAGTAGCGTGTGGGCTTAGCCCATTACATAACTATCTGGCCCGTTAGGCTGAAGATGGACTATTCAGACCGGACCGATTGAACCGGAGATTAAAAATCAACGGCAACGATGAGTTTGATAAAAATGAAAAGAATAATAGAATCTTCCAATAAAATGACAAAGCTAATTAGCCGATTGACCTTGAAAAGTCAATGAAGAACTTACGTGGAGATGAAGAGGGGTCCACAGTTAAAGCGTGGGCGGTGCCACTTGCACCCAAGATTGATTACCAAGTAATTGAATTGTATCGTGTGACTTATTCCTTGTTATCTCATGCATTAGATGGGATCGATGAAAGCCAAGATGCTACCGTATTCAGAAAATACACACACACAAATTCATAGATCTTGTTTAATTTTTTTTACCATGTATCATATCACACGACATTGACCAGTTTGGCATTTCCTCCACTTTTCCTCATTTTTCATTGCATTATCAATCATATGAACACTAATTTTGTAGGAGTAGGTTAAGAACACTTTCCAAGTCAACGGCCAATAGACTTCCTCCACATCAGCATCACTCCACTCCGTGCTGTCCAATAAAAGAAATCATCGTGCGACTCACGTGATCTCCGGCCATAAAGATACGGACTAACGGAGTCGATCTCATTGTTCCTCTGCACCAACCACTCTCCGCTCTCTGTTAACCGTTTTCCAATTCCATTCCTGGGAGATGGAGATGGAGAAGGTGAAGAAGCCCACCGGGAACGCCTTCCCCAAACGAGGGCAGATCAAGGTCAAGATCTTCAAGCAGCTCGTCTTCGTCTTCATCTCACTTCGGAATGACAACCTGCCGGTGGAGACACCTCCGCCTGCTCCGCCTCCACCGCCAGCCCTGGTGATGCCTCAGACTAAGTAACCTTGAAATATTTCTGTCTAATCGTCCGATTGCTAGTTTTACAGTGCAACCGCATAATTTAGATCGTTGTGCCGTGAGGTTGGAGAGATACCTCTGTGGATGTGTTTTTATCAAATGGTCACAGTGGACGTGTCTTTCTCTGTTTCTAGTTGTGTTCTTGTTGAATGTGAGGTTGGTCTCTTTTCTCTTGTTAGTATAATTTTTACTTTCCTCCGTGAGACTAAATTTTAAGAACAGTTCTGGAGGATTAGTATTGGTGTTTAGTGTCAATTTGTTTTCATGAAGTCTTCTGCTTTCAGTAATGATTCAGTTGTCTCTGTAGAAACCTCACGTGTAATTTTTTTTTTTCACTTGGAAATTAAATATAAGAAAATCATGCTCGATCTTTGTCTTCCAAATCATCAGCAAGATTATGTGGCACAGACTTTTGGCTTTTTCTTTTCTTTTGCAACTTTTCTCCTTCCATCTTATCCTCTTATATGGAGCATCATCATAGTAAAGCGATGGATCTTTTAACAATTAAGTTGATGACTACAGAACACGGCAAAATCGCACAAGTTCGTAGATTCTGATATGACTGAATGTGTTCGGCGTCGATATGTGGATTAGGATTGGATTTTGTGTTATGATCTACAGCGACGACTTTTCTACCCCTTATTCAATTAATTTATGGGGAAGATGATTGTTTCTGCACGGAGATTGATGAAGGATGAAACACGAAAAAGTCGGAGAACTGATGACTGGACCATCGCAGGACGGAGTGATTCGACCGGTCGTCGGGACTATTGACTCCGATCGGGGTGCGCCGCCGGTCTATTGTCCCAAGTGCCCGGTCGGGGATCTGCACAGATCAGAGAGAGAGGCGGAGGGTTAGCAGAGAGCTCCAGGCGAAGGGCCTGGGGATCCTGCTCCGACGCTCAAGTCAGGTCAGATAGCTCGAACGTATAGCAACTGTATGCACAAGAGTAAGGTGTAGGAAAAAACCTCCCTTTCCTGTAGCGGCTTCGGGTCCTTTATATATCCTTCAGGAGCGCGTACGGTCAACATTTAACAGCGCGTGCTTCGGAGGCATGGGCTAGTATGTTCTGGCCTGCAAGTACCGTCGTTCCCTGAATTCCCGGGGAGTGCCTGAGGTACCGTTGAGGGTGTTCTAGCCGTATAAGCGAGGAGTGCTGTGGTCGTACAGGCAAGGGGTGCCGTGGTCGTACAGGCGGCGACGGAGTTAGCTTTCATAGTTATGCGGGAGACCGGGATCCATGATGAGGCTGCTCTTATACCTGACCGAGGAAAAGTCTACAGAGATCCTTCGGTCGGTTAGAATAAGACATATATCTGACCGAGGTTCTTGGGGGGGAGTCCGGTCGGTGAGGAGAAAGCATTCGTCCGACCGGAGGTTATGACGCGCGACCCGACCGGGGCTTTCAGCGGGAGCCCGGTCGGTGAAGGGGTCGGGGTCAATCCGATCGGTGATGTAGGAGGTAGATCCGATCGGTGATGTTAACATTTCCCGTGAGTGGGGTTTGCCTATCCGATCGGGGATTTAGGAGGTAGACCCCGATTGGAGATGTTACCGTGTCCACGTGGACGCTGACCTTGACATTGACTTGACCAGGCGCAATGTGACACCAATCAGTGATGTTAAGGGGACCCAAGCCTAACCACCCGTATCACCAGTCCTCCCTTCAAGTCTGGTCGAAGGAGGCATGTCTGACTGACCAGACAAGTGTATGTCCAATGCTTTAATCCGATCGGTGAGCGAACACCCATCTGATCGGAAAATGATATGAGTCTCGGGAATTGAGCCCCATAAATGCTCTTTAAAGCGACGTGCTTAATGTCGTGTCGACCGCTAGGCTGACCAGTGGTCATTCGACGCGTGGCCCACGTCAATCGTCGCGATTGTTGCAATTTTGGCGATCCGCGTGCCTCCTCATCCAACGGTTCTCACGTACCGCCGGTATGTCGGTGCATGTTGATCCAACGGTCGAGAGTTCGGGGCCGCAGCTATATAAGGCATTCGCCGGAGAAGTTTTTCGTTATTTGCTTTTGTCTTAGCCTCTTGTTTTAGCGTCCGAGCTCTTGATTTAGCGTCCGAGCGTTCCGATCGGATTTCGTGTTCACCGATCCAGTAAGTCTCCCCGTTCGGTGTAAGGCTTTCTTAGGATTCCGTAGATCAGGTATATATTTTGTAAGTCATGGCAGAGGCGTCCACCTCCGGTCCGTGGTATAGCTCTATGAGGTCAACCTTTACCACTTCTGACCTAGAGGAGGTTAGGGTTCAGTGCGGGACTTCGCTCGGCTATAAGCTGATGATCCCGTGCCCCGACCAGAGAGTCCACCGCCCCTCGACCGGGAGGTTGACTTTCTTCTTAGGTTAGTTCCAAGTCAGTCTGCGTTTTTCCCTATCCCCCTTTTTTGAGTCAGTGGCCCAATATTTTGACATTCCCCCAAACCAAATAGCCCCGAACCACTATCGTTAGCTATGTGAATCGTACATAGTGTTTAGGGTATACGGCATCCCCCTAGAGAGTCGTTCTTTTCATTTTTTTTCTTTTATCCCAAGATGGGGGAAGAGGAGACCTTCTTTTTTCAGTCCCGAGCATAGTGTTGTTTTTTGGGAGAACTACCGACCTCCAATAGAGGATGGAAGGACAAGTTCTTCTACGTGTTTGCTTTGACCGGGTTTGAGTGGAGGGTCAGAGTGGAGCGTGGCCCTACCGAAGGCTCCCCGACCGACGTTGTCATTCAGAGCGGCGAACGCGAGAGCGGTCAGCATCCTTGCCGACCTGTGCTT
>JBBUKS010000017.1:934818-946990 GCA_038050645.1 Hedychium gardnerianum
TTTTTGCAGGGTTGGAATTTGACACGTTCGGTCGACCGAACGTATTAATCAGTCGACCGAACGATCGGTCGACCGATAGTTTGGTTCAGTCGACCGAACGAGCCACATTATAAGGAAGTTGATCTGATCGACCAAGGATCAGTCGACCGAACAGGGAGGTTCGGTCGACCGAACAAAGTCAGCAGAGTTGATCGACCAGATGGCTGAGGAAGACTCGGGGGTTCAGTCGACCGAACGGGGAGGTTCAGTCGACCGAACGTAAGTTTTATCCGAGGAGACAGCATCTGGACGGGAAGCTGGCTAGGTTCGGGCTGATCGGTCGACCGATCAAGTTTTTCAGTCGACCGAAAAACTTCGATCGGTCAAAACTGATCCCGAAGTCCGTGGATCAGATAGGATCAACATCTTCTATAAAAAGGGAGTTTCGAGACACTCATTTCAACAATTCGAACAGAACAACTCCTCTCAACTCTCTGCGCTGAAGAACACGTTCAGAGCTTCATCCAGCGCTGCAAACCTCTCCAACACTCAAGCTAACAAGGACGTCAATTTAAGTGTTGGGTAACGAGCAGATTTCCTTACTGTTTGTTCATTTTCTGTTCGCATTTTTCATAAGCTGGTGTAGGGCTGTTACACCAGCTTTAACTTGTATTCGAATTGCTCTTCCGGGGGTTGCCGGAAGAGAATTATAGTGGATTGCCCAGCGATACGATCCGTGGGGTCGTGGGCCTTGGAGTAGGAGTCGGCGAAGGCTCCGAACCAAGTAAAACCAAACGTGTCCTTTTCTTTTCTGCTTATATTTTTATTTCCGCTGCGTACTCGAGTTTTTCGATTTCTTAAAAAGGCGACAATTTTAAAACACGTGATTCACCCCCCCCCCCTCTCACGTGCTTCCGATCCAACAGAAGCCTCTCCAATTCCCCCGAACTTCCTTGCTCGGAGGAGCCTCTTGGTTCTCCAGCTCGGACACCCGAGCCTGCAACCCTTGGTTTGTTCGCAAGAGCCGATAGTCTCGGGCGAGGACTTCCGCGCTCCCGCACCACGCCTGTAGAACGAATGTCAATATTAATACCAGAAAATAAGCAAGTGAAGCAGGTCGGAGACTTACCGCATCCATATTAGACGCCATGAAGTCCAGCGTCTGTTTGTCGGAGCATTTCTGCAAATGCGCCTAGGATGACCGCCAAGCGACCACTGACCGGCCGTCCAACCGCACTTTGGCGGAAATGATGGGCCCTCGTCGGCAGTTGCCCTCCTCGGTCGGGGAGACCTCGATGGGAGCTTCAATTGGGGTCGGGGTAGGGAGCTCCGTTGATCGCCGCTCGCCCGTCGGGCATCCCGTCTGAACCAAGGGGAAAATGCAGATTGGGTGGAGCCCGACGACCTGGTGTCGCCTGACCGCGGTGGGCACTCTTCAGTAGCCCGATCGGATGAAGGGCCAGTCGAATGGCGCCTCTTAGCCGACCGAGCGCGCTTCTCGGCACTTTGAATAGCCGGGCATTTCCTTGAGCGACGGTCCTCATCGAGCCAGGGCGGTCGTTCCTCCCTCCTGGAAGACGCCCTAGCTCTTATCAGGGAGGGGCGGGGGGAAGGCAGCTCGCCAGTATTCTGTGCCCCCAACGAGCTGGTCGACGGAGTAGGCCGACTCTCTTCCATGGCTATCTCAATGTCGCGCTCTTCCAGCTCTCCCAACGAGAGCACCCCTGATTGAGCAGCTGTTGTTTTCCACATTGTTTGACCTGCATAGAATACAAAAAATTCTTAGTTAGATATAAACCGAACTGCAACTATGAAAAAATCCACTGAAGGAAGCAGACAGCGGGGTTGCGACGGGGCTCAGCCCGACCGCATATAGGAGTCCCTCCTTCAGGAGCGCCCGGGCGTCGAAGCTCAGGTCGGCGAGAAGATCGCCTGCCTTCAAGTGCGCTGTCATAAAAGAGGACGTGGGTCGGGGAGCCTTTGGCAGGGCCACGCTCCACCCGGACGCCCACTCAAATCCGGTTGGAGCGGATACGTAGAAAAACTTATCCTTCCACCCTCTATTGGAGGTCGACAGTTCATCCAAAAAGCAGTACCCTGCCTGGGACTGAAAGAAGAAGGTCCCCTCCTCCCGCATCTTTGGATAAAAGAAAAAATAAAAGGATCGATCCTTTAGCGGGATGTCGTACACCCTAAAGACTATGTATAATCCGCAGAGCTGTCGATAGTCGTTAGGGGCCAGTTGGTTCAAAGGGATACCAAAGTATTGGGACACAGACTCAAAGAAAGGGGATATGGGGAAATGGAAACCGGCTTGAAACTGACCTAGGAAAAAGGTCAAACTCCCAGCCGGAGGTTGGTGGGCTCGTTGGTCCGGACGGGGAATCGTCAGCCTATAGCCGAGCGGAATCCCATATTATACCCTGACTTCCTCTAGGTCGGAGGTGGTAAAGGTGGACTTCATGGATCCGTACTAAGGACCAGAAGTCAACGCCTCTGCCATGACCTACAAAATGTATACCCGGTCTACAAAATCCTAACTGACCTAAAAGACCCGAGGATCCTACACCGAATGGGGAGACTTACTTGATCGGGGAGTGCAAAGACCGAGCGAAGAGGTCGGACGCTACGAAACAAGGACTAAGGCGAAGATAAACAACCGAAACCTTTTCCGGCGAGGACCTTATATAGTCGCGGCCCTGGATTCTCAGCCGTTGGATTCGCAGGCATTGACTTACCAGCGGCGCGCGAGGACAGTCGGATCAAGTCACCCGCGGATCGCCGGTATCGCAACAGTCGCAACGATTGACGTCCCGACGTGGGTGGGCCACGTGTCGAATAACCACCGGTTAGCGTGGCGGTCGACGCATCGTTAGTATCCTTGCGTTAAATAGCATTTATGGAGCTCATTTTCCGAGACACGCTACCATCCTTTGGTCGGAAGAGCGTGCCAAGGTCCGATCGGATCAAGACACCCGACACAAAGTTGTCCGATCAATCAGTCATGCCTCATTCGACCAGACTCGAAGGGAGGGCTTGTGATATGGGCAGTTAGGTCTAAATCCTTTGATAGTACGGATAGGTGCCACGTGGCACCTGGTCAAGGTCAAGATCGACTCTCAGATGGACGCGTGTTATATATTCGACCAAGCCTGTTATCATTCCCTTAATCGAAAGAGAGCAATCAACATCGCAGATCGGAGCGCCCTCATAAGCCCCGATCGGGTGTATATTATACCCTGACTGATCGAATCACCTCTGAAAGCCCCATTCGGGTGTATACATCGTGCTAACGAACCGGGGGCACTCTCTGAAAGCCCTGGTCGGGTGTATATATTATTCTAAACCGACCGGGAGCACTCTCTGAGCCCCGATTGGGTGTATGCATTATTCTAACCGACCGGAGACACTCTTTGAAGCCCAGTCAGATATATACATTATTCTAACTGACCGGAGGCACTCTTTGAACCCCTGTCAGGTATAGGGTAATCTCATCATTGACCCCCGTCTCCGGCGTAATTATAAGGGTTAACTTCGGCGTCGCTTGTACAACCAGAACACCCCTCAATAGTACGACCAAAACACTCCTTACCAGTACGACCACAACACTCCTGAACGGTACGGCCAAAACACTTCTAATTGTACCTCAAACACTCTCATGAAATATGGGGAACGACGGTACTTTCGGACCAGAACATGCTTACCCATGCCTCCATAAGACGCATCATTAATGCAGGTCGTACACACTTCAGAGGAGTATATAAAGCAACGGGAGTCACTGCGCCGAGGAAGTTCTTTTCGATTCTGAAACTCCTTTACTTACTGTTGCAATACCTCCGGGCAATCAAACCTGATTTGAGCGTCGGAGCGGGATCCCTAGACCCCTCGCCCGGAACTCTCCGTTAACCCTTCGTCTCTCTTTCTGTGATCTGTGCAGATCTCCGACCGGAAAGAACAGAGAGATTTTGTCCGCTCGTCGCTCCGTGGATTGAACCCTCCGATCGGTTATCTGAGACGGGAGACCGGCGAAGCATTCCGATTGGCCTCAAGACCCAGACAACCGGCTGAACCACTCCGCTCAACGGTGATCCAATCAACAAATCTCTAGTTCATCAATGACTCATCCTATGATAGACTCCGCGCAGGTAGAGCTATATACAATAATAGTAATACGATTATTCCGGTTTAAATGCACGAACCCGATTCGTCGCACTAATCAAAAAGCACCAGAGTCGCACGGCATGTTGCTGAGCATAACGTTACGAGAGCTGCGTGCACAGAACCTGCTTGTTGTTTTGTCCCAGAGAAGACCCAATTCTTGAACTGGAAATCTCCACTCGCGATTGGAGATTTGGTTGGAGATGATTCGAGTCGAAATGGAGGCACTGGAGTGTTGTGTAAATGACAACGACGCCAAATGAAAAGCTAAAAGCAGGAGGGATTCTGAAGAAAAGAAAAAAGAGACGTCGCCCGTAAGGTGCTCGACGAAATTCCTCTCATTATAATTAGTTGAATATTATTGATTTGGACTTTAAATTTGAGTGATGCTTGTGTGATATCATGCTGATGTTCGTATCTAAATGGCCTTTTAATCATGAATGCTAGGCGTTTAGGACTTAATGGCGACCGATGGAAGAGGTCCAAGTGTCGAAGACAGGCATACATGAGTTATGCCACGCACATGGAGATGTACTAGATGAACAGCGAGTTCCATCAACGCATTCATGGCGACCTCGAGGTAGGAATGTCGTTAATATCTTAACATACAGAACAACGAAAACTCATTCATGCTCATATAGTTTCAAATGGGCGACAGAGTGAAGATTTTTCTCTCTATTTAATTTTTTTTTTCCCATCAAAGTTTCATGATTGAATAATAGTCAGAATAGTTATAAGGTGGCAATTGGGCCGAGTCCAATCTGGCCCGGCACGTCGTGCGTGGATTATGTTCTTGATCCGAAAAGGTTTGATGATGGGCACTAATGCTATTTTTCATTAAAAAAATTAAATAAAATATATTTTGTTAAAATATAAATATATAAGTGAAAATTACAATACTAAACACATTTTTATTCTTTTAAAAAATAAAAATAAAATCTCAATATTTTTAAATTTTATAAAAAAGAATTATAATGTTTTTATAGATTGCCAAACGGCTTAGGCTTTTATCATCAGGATTTACGTATACGCAATGACATTTTACTTTAATTTACCCCATGAGGGCCTACAAACTCCAACTAATAACAAGGCAGGTACAGCATGTAGGGAAATTTGCCGGGAAGTTTTGCCGATGAGCGACAGGGTTAAAGACAGCAGACAAAAACCATTTTGGGCTTGGCAATCATGCAATAAATTACTTGTCGATATCGTTTTGTCTCCTTGCTCGCAATCATCCGATCCTTGATTCTTCCCCGACCCCTCATCAAGAATCCGAATCGGAGAGGAAGGATTGCAGCGGAGGAGCTCTGAGGCTGTAGGCAAATCTTCTCCCTTAGCAATTTCCTCTTAGGGATTTCTCTTCGATCAGGTCCTTTTTTTTTATGTGTTGCGGTGATTAACGGTTAAGTTCTAATTCACTTTTTGATTTGCAGTATTTCGTTTTTTTTCTTCTCAACGGTGTTTTTTTTTTAAAAAAATAAATTTGCGAGAATGATGATTTGGATATGCAGGGAGTCAGCTTGGTATCGTACTTCTGGAATTTTTTAGCTAGTAAAATTGGTTGCAATTGTCATACGTTCGAAATTTGAGGCTATCAAATTAGCTTAAGTCGATATAGAAGAACTGCAGTTTTTTTTTTAAATAAAAAATAAAATTGTTGTTTATTTCTTATTAATTATTACATAATTTATATTTTGTTAACTGGATTTCTTTTTGATCTAAGTCATGCTATTTTGTAGTAAGTAGTGGAATTTATTATAGTTTCCTGTGTTTCCTCCTTAATGCATAGTTGTCTCATGGGTGAAATGGGATACCTGTTTTCTCTGTTCTATACAATTAGGTGCAAAGATAAAAGAAACTGAAGAAGCGAGACTTAGAGAAGGGGTGGTTTCTAAGTCCACAAGTCATCTTACAGCTACTGCAGAATTTTACTACATTTTTCATTTCATGTACTTTCACAATTGGAACAAAAATATTTAAAGATCCTCTTTTCCTTATTTTTATTCAATCATCTATATAGAGCAGTATAAATGAGAAGGGAGGAACAAGGAATAAATAAGGGAGGATGGTAGAAAGAGGTTATGATAATTGATAACTATACTTAGACATACTAAGATAAGAAAATTTATACGAATGAGAATAGGAGGAACTATGAGAAGGAGATAGAAAAACAATAGTATATCATTGTCATTATAAAGAAATATTAGGGCATGAAGGGAGGGAAGTCATCTTATTGTGGAGTTTCAACATGTCACTACTAACAATATTCTTGGTTCAGCATTTTGAACTCTTGCCATTGTTTTACTTGGATTGCAAACAGATGATAGCTTCACTTTGTAAGGTAGGCTCTGTTTTGTGAACCAACCATCTAAGTGATGATGCCAGGAGTTTCTTAAACTTCAAATGAAGCATAAGCTTGACGTCATATCACAAATCTATATCCGTGTTTTCCCTTTTGGGTGATATTATGAATAACATGTTGCTAGAGTCAATAACTGGTACGAAGCGCAAGTCCATCAGTTTCTTACTACTGCTGGATTACCCTTGTTAACATAAATAAAAATAAATTAAATTTGTGTTATGTAGTGTTGTCTTTAAGTCACAATTAAACAATTTTATTGTGAGGTAAATGTTCACCCTCATCAATGCTTGTATTTGACATTGTTTTGCTATTTCAAGGCTGATTACAAATCAATAGTCCAATTAGACTCGTGATGAAGTTGTACATAGAAGATTCTTCCTTTGTGTGAACATTTCTTTTTATAACTGTTGAGTCTGTTCTAACTTCTAACCCGCGACTACTTTACTTGCAGGGTCAATGGCTTCAAGAGAGTGGTTCTTCCTTGTTCTTATTTTTGTTATTGGCTGGGAAAATGCTGATGCTAGAAGTTTTGCCGAAATTGAAGTTTTGAGTATGTAACAATAATTCTTGTTTCTCCTTTCTTCCATATGGCTATTCTTCTTCAATTACATTTTGGTTTGCATAAATTTTTTAATAAGACAAATGAGTTAGAATAGCTGTTGCATCTAGTTACTGTTACAACACTTCAATCTATTACGGAGGGCAATAGATATCATCAATTCGTTATCTTGATGTGGAATGATAACAAATTTCTAAATATTTGGAGTAAAAGAGTGTTCAAAGGTTTTTCGAAATTGTGCCAGGATAAATTTTTTTGCAAATATGTTCGGCTAAAGATTAAGTCATGATGGGGCATTATTCAAACCCTTTGCTTTCATGTAGAGGTAGTAGACCAGATGAGCAATTTTTTTTTGTGAGAAAGTAGTGGAATTATTAAAAGGGAAAATAATGTTGTATTGCACAAATTTCTTTTAACCTGGAAAAAGTTTGTTCATGGTTTAAGTTTCTGAAAAGAAGCCCCAGTAGTTTCATGATTGGACTGACATGCTCACATTAGGATAATCTATCTAGTACCAAGCAAATTTTCAATTACTACAAGGATAGAGTGTTATTCCTTTGTTTTTGTCTTTCTACTTTGTTTTGGTTCGACTTAAGGCCATATCATGTAGTCAGGATGAACTTCAATTGTTGTTGTGTTAGAATAATTATAAAATTTGATTGTGGAGATAAATTTGGAAGATAATGACTCAAAACTAAATAAAAATTTAAATTACACAGATGAACTATTGTTTATAGATGAAGATATAGTAGGGGATCGAGGGCGTAGGAGGATTCATATAGCCCACTTCACTTAGTGAGATAAAAGCTTGGCTTTTGTTTTTGTAGATAAACTGTAGCTGTAGTGATAGCAGCAGATTGGACCTTTTTTTCTTGAATATCAAGTTGTGCTTCTTGTCACTGTCTTTTTTTTGTATTGTTGAACTCCTCAAAAGTGATTATTAATGTCACTGGTTATGTACAGATTTCAAGAACTCCATTTAACCTATCAGAGTGGTAAGTGCTGCTACGAATGGAGTTTGATCTATTACATTGTCGTTAATAAGAAATGGGAAAAGACTGATAACCGAGTCTAAATGTATCTTTTGAAGTCAAAGCATTTTCATTCATTATCTTGCACGTTAGTCTGTTAATTTCTTTTTTTTTTTTTTTTGTTTCAAGTTGTGAACAATACACACCTTAACCGTGACATTGGATTTCTAAAGAAGATTTCTGCTGTTTTTTTTTACCTACTGCCATATGCTAAAATTTTATAAGTCGAATTAGTTATACCTTGTAACACCTATCTTTATCATTCCAGTAACAGAAATTGACCTTGAGTTACCTGAAAACCCAATCAGAGCATTTAAAGAAGTCAAGAGAAATGAACAATTGTGCACAGTGTGCGAGAACTTTACTGCACAGGCCATTCAGTATCTCAACAAAAATAAAACTCAAACTGAGATAATTGAGACCCTTCATCAAGCGTGTTCTGAGTGGAAGCCGTTTGAGGAGCAGGTAATTCTGTACATCAATAGAACCACGTTATTTTATTTTGTTTTAATTTTTTTGCTGGAATTCCCTTCTATTCAGAAGTTTCTCAATGGTTGCACATCTAAGGGTTCTGTTTAAATTTTCACGTCTCATACTGTTCTCATGAACTTTTCTTGCAGTGTCTTCTGCTAGTGGACTACTATTCAACACTTTTCTTTGCTGAGATCTCTAAGATACATCCAGAGGACTTTTGCACGAAGTTCAATCTTTGTGAGCAGATGCTTTCTGTTAGTCTACTTAAAAGTGAAAATTCTTGCTCTGTTTGTCGCGATGTCATGGCTAAAGTACTAGTTAAGCTGAAAGATCCTGACGCACAGGTAAGCATTGTTTTCTTTCCCATTTTTTTGCTTTTCCATCTTCATGTCTTTATTTCAATATTTCCCGTGTGTCATATTAGAACTACGTTTGTTTGTTTTCATCATTCATTTATAGTACTGTTATGCAACATGAATTTTATTAATACAATTTTTTTTTTATCAACAGTTCGATTACCCATCATTTTATTTCCTACTTCAACATGTTATACTTGTAATCATTGTCCTTGTAGTTAACCCTTTGTTTATTTTCTTTTTTTGCATCTTGTCACCAATTGCAAGTTATCCCTGCTTTTTCTAATGCAAAAAATGTTTCTTGGTTTGTCATCGTTTGCTGGACTCTGACTATTCTAGACTAAACAAAATATTGGTGACTGTTATTTGCAAATGCTGACCTAATATGTCCCTAACGAAATTGGCAGTTTGAGGTAATCAAGATGCTTCTGAAGGAATGCAACCAGGTGGAACAATACGTCCAACAGGTAAACTTTTCGCCTATTTTTTATAAGAGTTGAAAATTACTTGTAACAGAAATCAACAATGTTTCTTTACTGAATAACCATTCAGGTTTCAGATAAATTTCGTGCTGAAAAGGCACTTGCATCTGTTGCTGAACATCTTATGGATCAAATTTTCTGCTTGTTTCATGTCTGATGTTTCCTTTCTTCTCTCTGAACAGTGTAAGAGGCTAGTGCTCCAGTATGGCCCTTTGATCCTTGTCAATGGCGAAAAGTTTCTAGAGGACACAGATGTTTGCGTTGCCATTCATGCATGCAAGGCTGACAAAGCTGAACTCGTCAATGATGCTGTATCGGAAGAGCAATCTCTAGTTGTCTCAATGTAGCATGACCAATGCAGCAAAAATAATTGAAAGTTGTACAACTTGTATTATACAACTTATGTAGAGTTCGGAGGCTTGCCCATCTACATTGCTTTGTTTGTTGCTCTATCAATTGATACAACTTTCATTGCGAACTATTTGTATTATCGACTGCAAGATCCTGTACTCGTGTGCCAAGACCATATTATGTAAACTTATCAATCAAAAGGCTGTGCGAATCATTTGGCTTATGATTAATAAGTTTCTCTAGAGATTTATTCTTTTTATTTAATAAGAGATTAGGATTTTATTATATAGAGATTTATTCTTTTCGTTTAGTATCTTGCATTATTATAAATGCAAGATACCATGTTTTTTTTTGTTGAAAAAAATTAAAAAAGCATGCAACAAAAAATATCATACAATTAGAGTAAAAAAATTACAAAGTATATTAAATAATTTAGTTGACAAATATAGAATAAAAAAATAATTTTAATTGTACCATTTAGTCGTATGCGTGATGGATGAATAATGGATAGAGAAGATGAAATTTTATTTTTATTTTATAAATTTTATTTTTTAATTATTAAGGATGAAATAAAAAGTATATGAATTATATGATGACAAAATAATGTTTTAAGCAAAAGTCAAATTTAACTACTAGCTTACACCCATCCTATAGGTGTCTTTCTTCTTCGAAGACTTTGACTCTTTCTTCCTTTAAGCAAGTTTGAGTTTGACTTGGCGTATTCGTAAGCCTTAGCAATACACACGGGTCAAAGGACTTGGAAAAAGACCACTAGCGCGTCTCCCTTTAACTAAAGTAGCTACTAGTATCGTCGTGCGCCAAAGATTCGTCTAATACAACCAAATTTATTTAAAACCTTATTCACATTTATTCTTTTGGATGGAAAGTATAAGATATTGTGCCAATTACATAATCTTTTTATGTTCTATTATATAGAAAGAAAAACATAAATCTTCTTAAAATTCAAGCTGAATTCCCGTAATATCGCAGACGATGCCATATTTTGAAAGGTCGTAAAGTGTCACTTAACTAATGCACATTGACGAACTGCCTTAAGACTTTAGGGAGAGAAAAAAAAGGATAAATTTCGAGGAACTCTCCATTTGTTCACGTTGCAGCACGGCGTTGACCCGGTTCAATTATATACAATAGAATCGCCACCAAACTCCTCACCTCAGTTTTTGTAATAATGGCTACATTCTCTGAAACTTCTCCACCAAGTTCCCTGGTTTTAAATTTCGTGTTCTACAAGATTGCTGAAGAGTCAAAGTCAATAAGCCGCCAATGGAAGAATGAGATGGTGTAAAGTCAACTTTGCTCTGCTTCAATTCCTTCCCCTGCTCGTTATAAATTCTTCCTCCTCTCTCTCTCTCTCTTTCGTATCAGAAATTCAGAATCCTTCTTTCTCTGCTCCAGATCAACTAATCATGGCGCAAAATTCACTCTTTGGGTTCCTTCTCCTCCTCGTTCTTGTCCCTGCACAGCTGACTGCCTCTCGGCCTCTGAACGGAGTGTTCCTGTCCGGCGAGCCGAGCTTCAACATAGCTTTGCCGAGAGAGGGAGAAGCGGCGGTCCCGCCACCGCCGTTGAGAAGCAGCGTCCAGCAGATTCTGGTGGACAACTACAAGTCGCTGTTTCTCAACATTCTTCCGAGGGGGACACCGCCGCCCGCTGGGCCGGACCCGGGAATCGACGGCGACAAGCACTAGCAGAGGATGGAGGAGGAGAAGAACATGCATACAGAATTTATTTGTTTATTTTTTTTCCACTTAAAGGAAATTTTGTAGCTTCTTTGGATCTTGCACTTCTTCATTTTTGTCTTGTTGTGGCATTGGTAAAACAATATGTAAACGTCTTGCGTTGCAGGACAATCAATATTACAGAAAAATTTATGTTTGTTTAATTTCATGTAGCGGAGGAGATTCTGAATCCCCTACGATAATCATATGTTTGATGAATATTACATGAATGTCGTGGGAATCTACTGTGACGAAATTGGGGATGAGAAAGTGACGAGGGGATTCAAACATGATAATGAGGCTTAATTGAATTCAACATGGTTTGGTCATAGGGGCAAGCACGATGTTCTGCATCTTTTGAATTTTTCTTAATTCGTTATTTATTTTATTAAAGTCTATTATTTTTTTCCTTAATTATAGCTAATTTTGTCCTATCTCTAGCCAATCTTTTAAACAAACATTTTCTGTTTAATATTAGGGGACTAAATCTCGTTATTTATTTTCTGTTTAAATTTTTTCTTAAGTGTTTTAAGAACTATATAAACTTATGCTTAGATAATGTAGGAGACAAATTTTTTGATATTGAATCAAGTTGTTTTGCTTAAGCCACGTTACGGCTACATATATTTTATTCTTCTCTCTTTTGATTTTGTGATAAGGTTTTAAGTCTAATTTAGGTTA
>JBBUKS010000017.1:955863-968328 GCA_038050645.1 Hedychium gardnerianum
CTGACCCGACTGGACTTCCTGCCAACTGTCTGGTCCTCTCTGACCCAGCTGGACTTCCTGCCAGAATCGAACATCTGAACTTCTGCCTGGTGTCTGGCCCTCTAGATCCATCAAGTTAGTCAACCCTGCACACTTAGCTCAATGTATTAAAACAACAGTCTAACTTTAACCTTTGGTCATACATCAAAACCTTAGTGTTAGACTTTTAATGCAAATTGCACCAACAACCTTTGTAACCTACGAGTTAAAGGCAAATAAAACAACTTAGTATATGACTTTTGTCGCTATTGACTCCTTCTGGTGCTCTTGTACCTAGCTTGATTACAAAATTTACTGACATCTGCATCTTTATTATCTCCCCAATATAGCATATAAATATCTCCATAAATATCAATTCTTTCCACTGGAAGACCTAATTCTTTCATAAATTTTTTCTTACTGTAAAAATTATTAGGTATTATGTGATCATGCGATAATACCTCTCCAATAACTTGAACAAAATTATTAAAATAATTTTTGGACATATTATGCTCTGCCTTGATATTCAACAGTCTTGCAATGAGAAATAATTTATTGTGACTATCACAACCATCTCGCACTAGTTCATCTGTAAAAATTATTGGATATTATGTGATCACGCGATAATGTCTCTCCAATAACTTGAAGAAAATCATTAAAATAATTTTCGGACACATTATACTCTGCCTTGACATTCAATAGTCTTGCAATGAGAAATAATTTATTGTGACTGTCACAACCAGCCTATACTGGTTCATTTGCAGCACTCAACACTTCCTGAAATTGAAGATATGTTTCATTATTCACATTTTTATCAACACCTGGTACTTCTACCTCCTCCAACGGTGATGCATAAGTAGTAAATATTTGTTTAAATGTTGGAGGACAACTAGAACTTGCACCGAGTGTCAGTTCGGAATGAAATTCTGACCCGCTGCATTAATTATCATTCTCTGATATGAATTTAATTAATCATAATAACTCTGATCTCCACTAACTGAGACTTGTATATTTTGTTCATAATACTCATCAGATATGAACGTTGCAGTAAAACCAAATCTACACAGATGTTCTGAAACTTTACTGCACTCTAAAAATTTATCATTGTAACACTTTCTGCACGGACACCTTATCTTATTGTCATCCACATACTCAACATTACTAGACGCAAAATTCAAAAATTATTCCAATTCAGTCATAAATTTATCAATTAAATTTTGACTCCAGGTTAAATTCTTTTTATACATCCAACTTCTTTCATTCTGTATTTTGTCTGTTTTTAATTTATTAAAATATTACTAAACACTATTGCACATAAAAATTAGACAATACACTAATAGTCAATATGTAATTAGTTCACATACAAATGGAGAGACATTAATAGTGTCCCCACGGGATGGACTGCTGGCTAATGCGTGGGATGTTGCCACTGTGAGGTCTGGGGGTCAAATCCTGGCTAGTAGTCAGATTCCTGCCCTCTCCCATGTACTAGTCACTGTTCGGGCTAGCTAGATTAGTCCCCGTGATTTACTTCCTCCGTGTTGGTCCTGGGACGGGCTGGCGGGGGCGCTGGGGGCGAGCGTTTCGCCTTTTGCCACTGTGGGAGAGACATTAATAGCAAAGAAAGTGAAAACATGAGATAGTACATTAATGCTATCATTATTAAATTAACGGGTGAAGGTATACCTAACAAAGGTAAAAGACGTCACCAAGTCTCTCTAAACACGTCAAATATAGACATGCACAAACAACATTACGAAATCAACAAACAAATATAAGTCAACAATCTCGTGGCTGGACACGACCATCCATCACCAATCCCAGCCAAGGTGGCTCGTGGCCTGCCGAAGCTGGCCGCGACCAACCGAGGGTGGGCGCAGCCAGCCAGCCAGCCGAGGTCGGCCGTAGCCAGTCGAGGTCGGCCGCAGTCAGTCGAGGTCGGCCGCTGATAGCCAGTTGAAGTCGGCCGCAGCCAGCTGAAGCCGGCCGCATCCAGTCGAAGCCGGCCGCAGCCAGTCGAAGCCGGCCGCAGCCAGCCAAGGCCAAAGGTGGTGAGGGGACGGAGGGGAAGGCGAGGGGAAAGATCGATTACCTTGTGGCTGGAGACAACGAGATCGTCAGAGGTGTCGTAAGAGGGAGGAAGGGGGCTCAATCTAGGGTTTGGGGCATTCATTCAGGATATTAATGTGATTTGGCAACGAATCCAGATTTCATTGCCAATTTGGCGATGAAACCCAGATTCGTCGCCAAACTTTAAATTTTTAAAATAATTTAATTTCTAGAAAATATATTTTAAAAATTGCAAATATAAATTTGAAAAAATCTAAAAAAAAATTATAAAATATTTTTATAAAAAAATTACCTAATACACATAATACAATAAAAAAAATATGTTTAACATATAATATTAAAAATTATAAATATATTTTCGTTGTCAAATTTACCGACGAATCCAAATTTCATCGGCAAACTTTAAATTAATAAAATAATTTAATTATTAGATAATTATTCTTACTAGCTAAATAATCATTCATACTCAATTAAATTAATTTGCTTAATTTCAAATCTGATAATGAAAAACAAATTTATTATCGAAGAACATATTCATTTATAATTTGGAGACAAAATTATTGTAAGTCTCGGTTTCATCACCGTTCACTAAAAAAATTAATTATAAAATAATAGGAAAAACTTAAATTATTTATAGATTATTTTTAAAAAATTAAATTTATAGATTATTTAAAAATAATTTAAAAATTATCCATTATTTAAAAATATTACATTTTTGGAAAATTTTAGAATATTTTAAATTTAATTTTTAATATATATTTTATAAAATCAAATTATTTTATAAATTTATATATTTTTTGATTATTTTAAAATTTAATTTAATTTTTTAAAAATTTGGTGATGAAAATTCTTTTTGTCGCCAATTTGGGTTTAGGGTTTAAGGCGACGAACATACTGTTTCGTCGCCAAAATTTAAAATTTTAAAATAATTTAATTTTTCAAAAATTTATTTAAAAAATTTAAATTTTAAAAAAATATATTTGTAAAATTTTGGGATGAACATATTGTTTCATCATCAATTTGCCGACGAAACCTTGTTTTCGTAGCCAAAATGGCGACGAAACCGTATATTCGTTGTCAAATTGGCGACGAAACACATTTTTATCACTAAACTTTAAAATTTTAAAATAATATGATTTTTCAAAAATATATTTTAAATATTGAAAATTTAAATTAAAAAAAAAATCTGAAAAAAATCAAAATTTTAATTTTAAAATATTTATAAAAAAACTACCTAATACACATAATACAATAAAAAAATTATATCTAACATATAATATTATAGATTTTAAATTTGAGATTAGCTCATTCAAAATAAATATAAATTTATTTACTCATTCAAGTCACCCACCTCACCACCTTACTTAATTAATTAAATAACCCTTAATTAATTTTAATAAATATGACTAAATCATTGAACTAATTTGACCATATTAGCTTGTCTATTAATTGTACATCAGGATTCCTTAACCAAATTAGCTCTCGTGCATCTACCTTAATTAATTTGTTAATACGATCAAAACTTCTACTCTCAATAGTGCTAATATGATTAACACGGCTAACATTATTGCTTTAATTGTCTTAATTAACTTAATTGGTCTTTTAAACTCAACCAATGAACCATCTAATCTGACCAATTTACTAAAATTTGCTACAATATTTTAATCAATCAGTATTTTTTTTGTAGTGTGAGATGCGACCTGAATATTTTGAATTAATCATACCTAATCAGATAATTACATGATGATAATTAACCACCCTGTTAGATCAAGTTGAGCTAACATCAAGTTTATATTTCATAGCATGACAACGATAAATAGAGTAGCTAAGAAAACAATGGTTTTACGTACAACAATTCAGAAATCAATAGGCTTCCTAAGCACATTAATGCCTAAACACCTTTCAGAAATCAGAACAAGCTCCACACATCAATTTCTGATCTGAAAAACAAACTTACAGAACTAAATGCCTATTGTCTAAAAGGGTTACCTTGTGATCTCTGTCCTCGTTTCCATCTCTGTTAGTGGTGTTGGGACATTGTTGTCATCTTTTAACTTCTCTGAGGATGGTCGGTTCTCTGAGTCAGAGTTACGGATGCCTTCGATAATTCTGATCACTTCCTCCATTTTGGGTCGCTGATCTGGAACCTTGGAAACACATGCCATGGCAATTTGAAGCATCTGAACCATCTCTTCCTCAATGTTCTGATGCCTAATCAAATCCACGTCAAATACTTCAGCAGTCCACTCTTCTCGAACCACGGATTGGACCCATTTCGGCAGATCGACAACATCATCGCGTCCAGGAGATTGAAGAGGAGCTTTTCCAGTGAGCATCTCCAGTAACAACACGCCAAAGCTGTAGATATCAGACTTTTGAGAGTACTTCTTCGATTCGACGACTTCGGGTGCACGGTAGCCCAGGACAGCTCTGGATTGGGTTGCTGAAGCGTGCATGAATGGGGCAAGGCCATAATCAGCTACACAGGCATCAAGTTCCTGGGTCAGAAGTATGTTGTTGGATTTGATGTCTCCATGGATGAACTTTCCAACACCTTCGGCATGAATATGTGCTATGCCACGTGCAGCTCCAAGAGAAATCTTTACTCTGGAATCCCAGTCTAACGGAGTCTTTCCAGCACCCTTACTTCCTGCTTATCAAATGAAAAATTAGTTCCCTCTAAAAAACTATACTTCGCAAATCAGAGAGATTAAACGACCTCAATCATCCAAACGACTAATGAAGGAACCTTGTACAAAAATGAAAACTCTTAAAAATTCCTGCAGACCAAAAAGTTGGGACACAATTTGTCATTGTTGTCGTCCCAATTAGTTGTCTTGTTCTTTTATGACACATGAAATTTCAAATTTCTTTCTTTGAACTGGGTATTACTACACATTGACAATGAATCTACCAAATAAAAAGATCAATCAAAGACAAGTTTAGAATGTGGTAGTGTAAATTTAAGATATGGCCTACAGGACTTATTTCCACGTCTGTGAATGTCAATATACAACAAGAATTGTGAGTTGCAACAAGAATTTAAGTTAATGTAAAGTTGTTAGAGTTTTCTTTATCTCTCTATTCCTCACACAAAAACTCCAACAACTTATTTAACTAATCTATTGATTAATTGTCCTTATTCATGTTTGTATCATCTTTTACCTTTCTCCTCTCATTTTATCATTTTCCTTATTTATTATCTACCTGCATTGGAGCCATTGGTTAATATACTATAGACGAATTGCTTATTCAAGATATGTCACAGCACCGCGTTCAACTATCACAGAAAACTGCACCTGTAGATCAATCGACTCTACAGTTATTTATAATGAATAATATAGGACTAATTAATTAGCTTAATCAGAGATCATAAATACTATGATACTTAGCAGCTTCACATCATGGGAAAACTAATTCTCTTGATGAAGACTCAGAAAATAAAGTAAAACTTTTAATATTTTCATCCAAGACATCATTGTTTATTTCGTTCATTATGCATATTTGAAACAGCATTTATTCTTGAATACAATGTTTCCAGTGGTTTTATTGAATCAACAGGAATTACCAGTGTAGAGATAGGAATTTGAGAAACATACCATGTAACAAGGAGGAGAAGTTGCCATAAGGAACATAATCATAAATTAGAAGCTTCTCATCTTTAGAGTAATAATAAGCTCGAAGGGGAACTACATTAGGGTGAGGCTTGACTCTTTCTATCATTTCCATTTGTTGCTCAAACTCTCTCTTTCCGATGATTACTTCCTTCAACCTCTTCACAACAACAGTTGTACCATCTTCTAGAACAGCTTTATATGCGGTCCCATGATTTCCTCTGCCAAGAACTTCAGCAGAAGCTCTTAATAGATCTTCCAAGTCAAAATTGTATGTACATCCCTCAAAAAAACTCAACTTGTTCTTCTCTGCCTCTTGGACACTGCTGCTGTACTCCTCAGGTTTTTCATTCCTTGAACCATGAGTTCCCTTTCCTTTAGATTCTCTGTTACTTTCCCCACGTTTCCTCCTGAAGAAGCATAAGAAGACTACAATGACGAGTAGAAGCAGAAGCATTGCTCCACCACCAGCAATTCCAATAATGGCACCTGCGCTCAGTCTTTTCCAAAAGCTTCTTTTTGGTCTTGCAGGGGA
Organism: Hedychium gardnerianum; assembly: GCA_038050645.1. Lineage (NCBI taxonomy): Eukaryota > Viridiplantae > Streptophyta > Magnoliopsida > Zingiberales > Zingiberaceae > Hedychium > Hedychium gardnerianum. The sequence continues at coordinate 962,101 of JBBUKS010000017.1, forward strand.
TACTGGAGGAGAAACTCCAGAGCAGGGTGCTAGAGGAGATCCACAAAGTAAAATATTTCCCAGAAAAGACTTAGCCGGGAACCTTTGGAGGGATAGTGGTATGGGGCCACTAAGGTTGTTATTACTCAGATTCAGACGTTTAAGCCCAGGAAGCTGAAGGTCCGGGATGGATCCAGACAGCGAGTTGTTCTCAAGAAACAATGCATTAAGCTGAGTAAGGTTCTGAATACTCAGTGGAATTTCTCCTACGAAGGAATTATAGGAAAGATCAAGAAATGTTAGGTTGGAAGATAGTGAAGAAGGTATAAATCCAGACAAATTGTTGTGCTGAAGGAACAAAGAATGCAAAGAAGGAATTGATGGAACATCAGGAGGGAGAGTTACAATAAGGTGGTTAGAACGAAGACTTAAGACTTCAAGGGCATCAAGTCTACCAAGAGTATCAAGGGGGATGGCGCCAAAAAGCCCAACGGCTGGCAGCCGGAGACTTCGCACACGAGTATTATCAGGTGTGCATGTTACTCCGACCCAAGAGGAACAAATTGGATTCTGAGAAGTCCAGTTTAGATTACGGCCATGAGGGACGGAATTAGCGAAGTCTAGAAGTGCTTGCTCATCAGACCTTAAGTCAGCAATGGCCAGTGATAGGGACAATGCAAGTAAAGTTAAAGAAACTGATATAAAAATCATAAACTGCTCCATCATAAAAATACTAGGTTAAGGAAAGGCCAAATTATAACATCCCACAAGTTATCCGAGAAGTCAAGTTTAAGGGGTTCTTTTGTCCTGTATTGCAGAAGGGAAAAGAAGAAAAAAAATGAAATGAGAACCACGCTCTTGAAATAAGTAGCATAAAACTGAAGATATTTACTAATTGCTTATTTCACCAAACATTGCTCAAAGGAAAGTAGAAGGAAGAGAACAAAAATTCTGGCCAAAAGTTAGAAGTAACCAACCCTTCTTAACTGCAATTGTACCGAAAAGATTAATATATGACTAGCAAGTCAACATGCAGACGACTTAGAATCTTTGTAATATTAATAGCATTCAACATGCTAATTACTTGCATAAATTGTATCTATTTTCTGGAAAGCAATTGTTCTTTAATTCTGCAAGGAATTTAATGATGAAAAAACCAGCTGCATTTGTTGTCAGCCATCTCTCAATTATAAATTAATGTTCATCTCTTTTTCATTTCACATGCATTTTAAAAAAAAATGCATTAATTGTCAAGATGCCACCATCATTTTCAGTGTAAGATCATGAGACTTCCAGCTAAGAAAAACACCATTTTCAAAGTCAGAAATTTGCCTGTGACGACAAGAGGAAAGAACGAAATCTCCAGCAGAAGTCTTCTCAATGTACACTAGAAATAAGAAATTCAATTACACTGAAATGAACATAACAAAAAAGAGATACTGACCAAAAGAAGGGGAAAAAAGCTTTGTACTTTTAAGGTCCTCATCAAAGCAAACGCAGAAGCACATTCCTCTTAACTCTTTCTCTGCTTTAACCCTCCACCAAACGAGGAGGAAAACAGAGAGCTATGGAGAAGGAAGCACCATTATATACTAATTAATGGTTGGCATTACATAGCCAGCCTATCCTAGCTCATAGTAGACCCACCAATTAAAGCACTAAACAAATTACTACACGGTGATAAACAAACCAGTATTAAATATTTAATTAAGAGCTACTGAGAAACTTAAAATATTAACGGCAATTTACTTAATCACACAACTAAAAGTTTCTTAAAGACCCAAAGTATGCATCTTATTTTTTAATTACCAACTCATACATTGTTTTCCTAAAATACCCCTCACTCCTCCACCATCTGTCTTCCTTTGCCCTCTGTTCTATTAACGGTCATCGAACAGGCGATTGAGGTAGCTGCGAAATCGCTGCTAGGCGGCCGCTCAACCACGCGGCCGTGATTTTGCGGCCGCCTCGGACATAATTTCAAGGCTGCCTTGGCCGCCTCAATCGCCTGTTCAAGCGGTCATCGGGCAGAGGGGTGCGTGATTTGATAAATTGAAAAATATAATGTGTGATTTGATAAATTGAAAAATAATCTTAAATCTCATCCGATTCAACTTCAACGAGTACAATATGGGTCTCATTAATTATTTTCTAAGCAATCATCATGGGTGAAAAACTTCGAGAAGTTCTTCCGCAGAAAACGAGGAAGACGAAGTCGATTTTAGTAAAGTAAAAATAGTCGAAGATAAGCACTGACTTAGATATTACTCACTGGGAGAATTCCGAGCTCCTTAGGGCAAGATCTGTAATCGAACCCAACTATTGAACTTCTCCACTTGAATCTAAAATCCGTCAGGAACTTGAATGCGCTCTGCGAGGAATTCGTCCGCAGATCTCCAAAACCTCCGTCGCATCCAACAGGCCGAGATCAACCCCGGAGAACTCACGGCATTCGACTAAGAAACAGAAACCGAAGCAGGGTGTGAGAAAACAGAGAGACTGGGGAAGGAAATCAAGGGCATTGCTTCAAGATCACGCATTTATGGCTCCCTCGAAACACGGAAAGAAAATCAGAGCTCCTCTCCTTCATCCCCCGAGATCGCACCCCGAACCGCGGCAAACTCCATCGAAGCTCTTCCGTCGGAGCTGCTCCCGGTCGGCTCTACTCCCTCTCTCTCTCTCTCTCTCCCGAGACAAAGGGAGAACGGGCAGCCGAGGCCGATAGGAACAGTGTGTGCGCTGTAACAGTGAAGGAAAAAAAATATTCAAAAGGACCCCTCAAGAATAGTTTATTATCTTAAAACGAATTTTTTTTTGATAAATTTAGCAAATTTAAGTCAAATATTTTTTAGCAAAAAAATATGTGAACTATAAATCCAAATCTGCATGGCAACGCATTAATTAATGAAGAACGAGAAAATTTTAATATTTCTGTTCATATTTTCTAGTAAGGCCTTTAAAGCAATAACTTTTTCAGTTGAGCAAAGATAATCTCGATCGATAATTGCTGTTCTGGTTCACTAAATTACTCATGTCGAAAGGTAAAACCCTATTATATTACTACATCGCTACTATTCCTCTTCTTTATGGAGAATTTAGTATAGCACCTCCCCATTAATAGATGCCCACATGATTGGTTATTATGGTTGGTCGAGTAGTTGACATCCAATTATTTGTGCCATTGGACACGTGGTCAACTCAATTGTTGTTATTGTTAATAGTATTACCAGCACAAATTCACTAAACAGGGTTGTTAGCAAAAGTCGATTCTTAATCCCTTTTAGAGATCATAATGAGATTACTGCAACATGTTTCCACATGTTCTCTGAAACAAAGCACTCAATGTTCATTTCCTCATCTTGGTTAACCAGACACCATATCAGTCGATCAAAGTCGACGAGAGAAAATGAATAAAATGATTGTTCTCGGTTTACAGCACATTTAGCTAAGCTATACTCATGAACTTGGCCATCAACACCAGCAGTAATTGCTTCAGTAGCTATGCAACCTCTTCTCTTTTGAAAGAGCCCTGTGGGTAGATAAACATAAACACAACTCCATCACAGAAGCCTAGCTTTAGAAGGGACTGATCAAACACCAATAGAGTTAGCATTCTATCTAATTCTACTGTCCCATTTTTGCTCGTTTCATTCCATTGTTGAATGGAGAAACACTGCCATTTGGATGAGGGTTGTCTTCTCTTAAACTAGAATTTAGCATTGCTAATTCCCGAAGCTGCCGTCTCTTGTAGAAATCTTGTGACTCATCCTGTCATACAATGGTTATGAATGAGAGAGTTTTACGAATGAAGATAGTTTGATGAGTCTCTTTTACATTCTCATATGTGTATAAATATGGATAAGGATTGCTGAAGTTACAGTGAAATACTCACAACTGGTTTCAGCAACTCTTCTATAACTTCCTGTGCGTGTCTCAATCTTGTATCAATGACATTTGCAGGCAACTCAGCCTCAATCATGATATGCAATGGATCATTCAAGTGTTCGTAACCTGGTCGTCCCCTGAGTTTATCCTCCTTTGAAAGGATTAAAGGAACATCCATTCAAGGATAAATAGAGTTGGATCGCCGAAGAACAATGGTTCATGGGCAGTTGAGATTTTAAAATCATAAGAGGAAGCTAATATTTTTAACATGCTCTATGTTTTATTCCTTTTCAGCTATAATATTAGAAAGAAAAGGAGGAAGCATTAGACATTGTTATCTACAAGAAGTGAAACATAGCTGAATCTCTAACTTTTTATTACCTGGAAAGGATCTTTTATTGAGCCTTTTCCTCTTATATAAACACGACATCCAGTGGATGCTTCGATTCTTTTCAGGGAATTGCCCCTCGGTCCAAGAAGGCGCCCGACAAAATTGAACTAAATGACACCTAAAAGAGTGAGTGACAGTTCAAAGAACAGAACAAAAGATGTAGGGGAGGAAGACGTACACTAGGATAGGTTTCCACTGGAATATCTAAGCGCAAAATTTTCTTTACAATGGATGAACTTGGAGATGTAGCTGGTCCTCGCCAATCCATTGCAAAGTCTTGAGGAAAACCTATTCTCTTATCAAAAATTAATTTAATTCTCAGTGCTAGAAAGAATAAAATTTATTCGATTCAAATCATTTCGAAAGTTAGCAAACAAAGTACCAGGGGGGCACTTAGCTAAGTTTTCTCAACTCAGAACACTGATGAGAATTTAGAAAATATTAAGACATTCATTCATGCCATTGTCCTCTAACTATGCTGATGTGTTGAATTATCTTCTCAAAATTATATATTAGTGGATTATTCTGTTCATCCAAATCTTTACAAAAAAAGGAATGTACAAAGTTAAATTAGAACATATATTTCCAACCAACCAAAGAGGAGGCATTACCTACTCAGATCTAATGCTTCATTATGAAACTAAAATCAATCTTTGTTCTGAATAAAACTAAGATGAGTTACACATAGCTGCTACCTCTTGTTGAGGTCCACCCCAACCACCATAGTCAGTCACCCTGGCATTAGAAATTAGGGTAGAAATATACATGGAACTGGGACTTCTATGCTGCAAGTGGTTGTTTTCGCCAAAACGATGAATAGGAAGCATGCCTGAGACTCGTATTATCTCTGCAAGCAAATAATTGATCAAACAGATTCATACTTGGGAAGAAAAGCCAGCCCATTGCCATACATGAAGATCCTTACCATTTCTAGGAGCTCATTAGTCATTAGGACGAAGAATTATCATAATGTGAATAGTAGATGGTGTATTCCTACAAAATAACAACCCAATACAAGAGTTTTTTTTTTGTTTCCTTTTTTATCAAAAAGAACAATATCTTAACAATAATAAGAACATGAGATGCATAGATGCCAAATGTAGTGATTGGAAATTTGAAGTATAGCACTAGTTCACACAAAAGTGTAGAATACATATGAATAAGCTATAAGTTTAGTTATAATCAAATCATTTTCCTATAGCACCTAAGTTTAGACTTGAGTTGCTTAATTTGATAGTCTTTCTTCAGATGAAAATAAACAATAAATAACCCCCAAAATTTCATCATCCAGTCATTCTGAACTCTGAACCTCAACAAACAGTAAGCCATTCATCGCCAATGTGGATCTCACTAAAATATAGAATAAGCAATCATTAAGGAGGAATACACATGTCTTCCATCAGACTAGAAGAAACAAGAACCCAATCGTAAAACTACAGAAAAGGGAGGAGCAAATTGCATGCATTAATGGTTGGCAAAAAGAATCTAATATCAAAAGGAGCCCCCCTGGCTTCTGATAAAGTAACCTCAAATTTAATTAAAGCAACAGAGATTTCTATGCCCTATAATACTTACATCTTGATATACTAATGCCACTAGATATAAGGATCATCAACATTTTATGCAACAACCAAACAAGAATAAAGAAGCATCAACTCCCAATTCAATCATGGAAGTACTCCTACAAGAAGTATGGATTCAAGAACCACAGTTTTGGAGCAGTTTTGGTTTAAACTGTTTGTGCAATAGGGAAGATGATCAGCTAGTAGACAATCGAAACTGAAAACCTTAAGAACCCTAAAAAATTTCTAACCTTGATTCAGTAAGCGGCTACAGATAGGAAGAACCTCCATGAAAGGCTCAAGCTTTTGATGTTCTGCTAACAGCTCCGCTAGGTACTGACTGTTGCAGCAACCACTACAAAAAAATAATATTTTTGCAACAAATTTTGCGACGAATTTTATTAAAAAATT
>JBBUKS010000017.1:968428-989103 GCA_038050645.1 Hedychium gardnerianum
ATTTTTAGAATCTGGGACGAATCCAAGATTCGTCCCTAAATCAGGGACGAATCCTGAATTCGTCCCTAAATCAGGGACGAATCCTGAATTCGTCCCTAAATCAGGGACGAATATTTTATTCGTCGCAAAATCTGCGACGAATAATTTTTTTTGTCGCCAAATTGCAACGAATTTGGATACGAAAATTAATTTGTTGCTAATTAGAGACAAAAAACTTTTGTTGCTAAATTCGTTGCTAATTAGCGACAATTAATATTTTTGTCGCAAAATTTGTTACAAATTTGGGACGAAAATTTTTTGTCGCAAAACTTTGTCCCTAAATCCCTATTTTTTTGTAGTGAACGAAAACAGTCTAAATCATCACAAAACCGAAATATTTGGACAGGAAAAGGGAGAAATAGACCTGCTATACCTGTTGATGTCTGCTGTGCTCCTTATCTGTGGGGAGACAGTTCTGGCAGGGGAGAAGCCATGCCCGTATAAGCCAGACATGCCGGTGCAGGGCCAGGAAATTAGAGAAAGACCCAGCTTTAGGCACCGGAAGGAGAAGGTTTTAGGCCTCAGTCCCCCTTTCTCAATGCAAGGGCTAGCAGGAAGCAAAAGATTTAGCAGAGAGGCTATTGAACGGTCCCATGATGCTTCTGAGGTATAAATAGGTGCAAGGATACGAGAAGAGAGCAATACTGCAGAAAGCTTAATTTCTCTAAAAGGTCCTGTAATTTATCTTTCATCGTGCTAAAATTACGAACTTGTGATGGCTGTAGTATCTTTTAATCTCAATCTCAGTAGAGATTATACATATACAGTCTCAAAAGAACACATTTGAGTTTGTCAGAATGGTCCCAGAGCATCAACTTTTTTAGAGTTTAGTGACTCAATATCTCTTGCATATTATGTCATTATACTAGGTCGATGGGTCCATCATCCGGAAAAGAGGAGAAAGAATCTTGCTAGGGACTGTGAAGAGACTCCAAATTGTATTTGTTCTGGTCCATCAGATGTGGCCTTTGGGGAGACATTTTTGAAATGTTCGAGAGTTGAAAAATCTTCTGAGACTTCTAGGAATCGATGGCTAAGGAGATGGTTGGTCTAATTAACGAGAGCTCGTATTGTTTTCACAAGAGAATGAAAGACTGGGGCTAAAGCACCTGCAGGAACATACATGGGATCGACCATGGAGCAATAAAAAATAATTAGGATCAAAGAAAAACATATATATATTAGGATCAAATACCCTACATATGGATCTTCTGTTTCGAATTCCTATAATTAAGAAAGTTTGGATTAATTGAGGAGCATATCACATCACTAGACTGCTTAATTAGTTTCTCGTAATCAAAGAACGGCAGTGAATCTTTCTTTTAATTAAATCCGAAGTAGTGCTGAGTTTAAGAATCTGAACTCACGTAGTGTATGCAACTGTGCAATAATGCATTACCAGATCAATGAGTTTAGATCTAGCAATTTATCGCAAATTAATTAGAGAGGAACACACGAGTACGTAAAACTGGAACAGAGCGAGCTCCCTCCTTTCTCAACCCTCCCATGAGATGGCACACGAGGGGGCTCCGCTGGCGGCATGGGGGAAGATGAAGTTATCTGTGGAGCTAGCGATCGACTCGCGTCCACCACAAAGGAACAACTTCGCACCGATTGCAGCACACTTTGGAGAGATTCAGCATAAATTTTTTGATTACTTTCGTATTATTTATTGCCTTCAGATCAGCGGGCATAATTATTTGGAAAATTAAGTCATAATTATGCCCACCGCTAGTGTTTGCTGGGCCGCAGCATCGAGTTAAATGCATCAATGATGAACGATCACATTGAGAATGGGCGATCAATGATGAGAATCTAGTCACATCCACTTGTTGATGTTGACTAGGAAATTAATATTCCACTCAGCTCCACCATCCCACGCACATGTAAATTAATCAAAATAAAATATTAGGATAATATTATTTCTATTAAATTTATTAATCAAATATTTTATTTCTAAAGTTATTGATAAAATATTTAAATTATTATTTAAATATTTATGATTTAATTTTTAATTATAATATATTTATAGAAATTTCTATTTCAAATAAAATATATAACTAAAAAATACTAAACTTTTGAACCACACGTTACGAACGCTTTCTGATTTATCCTGATGATCGATAGAAAAAATTTCATAGGATCAATCGATCACTTCCGAACTAACTAGGTAATTTATTTTTTTTATTAGTCAAATGTTTTTAAATAAAATATTGGGGTAATATTATTTCTATTGAATTTATTAGTCAAATATTTTTTTTATTTTTATTTTTGTCAATACTTTTAACCAAATATCATGGAAGACTAAGTCATTAGTCAATGAATAAATTGATGTGCGCACTTCAGAGATTATCAAGGAAGAGGATGAAGAGACCCTCCATCATCCAAGTCAAATGCCCCAGATGTTGCATGCCCCTCCATCATCCTGGTATATGTCATTGAGGAGATCAGATTCAACAGTCGTTTATTACTTCTTTATTCACCAAGCACCACATGTTTGTAGGAGAGTATTTAAGAGACCAAATCTGACAACCTCGTAATCGTCTCTCCATTCATCCAATGTCACTTGTCATAGTATATTTGCAGTCATTATCTGACTTTCATGAGAGAAGCGACCTTATATGAGGCCCGCTGAGAGTGGATCCAATCCAAAGACGGATGAAGAAATAATATTGATGCTGAGTGACCTTGAGAATAGATAATGTCGGTGTTTAAGATTGACAAATATCAAGACCTGAGATTGAATCGAAAGGAATATTAGGATCGAGAGCTAAGACACGGAGGATGTTATCGAAATCTAGGACTGAATCAAGAGCCATATCGATAGTAGATATCAAGACATGGAGGGTGTCAATATATGAGACCGAGCTAGGGGCGATGTCGATGACTAAAACTGAGACATGAATAATATCAAGACTTAAGACTGAATTAAAAGAGATGTCGGGATAAAAACTAAGACACGAAGGATGTGGTCGAGATTTGGGATTGAGCAAGGGCCATGTTGATAATAGATTTCAAGACACGGAGGGCATCAATATCTAAGACCAAGGGGCGGTGATAACTGTCTCGTACACCGAGCCAGGGGCGGTAATAGTTGTCACGTACTTAATCAATCTTGAACTTTGGGCTAAGTGTGCTAAGCGAGTTCTATTAGACCCAAGTCCTTGCTGAATTTGACCATCCATCACTGACATTTTAAAAGAACCCACATCTCTGAAAAATCAACTCTATATCCAGACCTTTCAACGACAAGAAATTTATTCAGTAATAGAAAACACAGGAAGATTTAAATGGAGCCATGCAACAAGAAATGAATGATATCTCAAATTTATTAACAATTTTCTTCTAAGAATGATATCCAACAGAAATATGACAGAAACATCACCGACTTGCAAGAGACACCATCTGAAAACCACAACAAAGGACATTCATTCGAACCCAAACAACTTCCACAAAGAATCAGTGTATGTACTGAACAGCAGCCGAGTTTAACCCACATTGTAAAAAATTTCAATTCGACCAATGCAAGAGAACACTTGGATGACAGTCTTTAGCTTGTTCCTATGAAACAATAGCACTTACATAACAAGTTCGTTCTCGAGAACTGGCTGAGTCCGAGTTACTGAAGCCACAGGAACCTGCGTGTTTCCGATCCTTGAGGTTTGCAGTGAAACTCCTGCATCTGCATGCTGCTCCATCTGTGCCACCTTCTTATTCTTTCTAACCCGGCTTAAGCAGGAAACAATTAGGGCGAAGAGAACTAGAGCGATCAAACCACCAACGACACCACCAACAATCTTCCAAACCTTAGAATTGCTGCCTCTCTCGCTAGAATTGACCACGATGGAGAAGTGGCCCAGGCGAGCTGTCGAACAGGTGTTGCTCGACACCAAGTTCTCAAATTCTAGAGAGCTATTCAAACCAAACCGCACACATCTTGCACCATTTGGAACAGTTGTGACATTTGTGAAATTAATGGAGATGGGTGATTCCGAAACCACCACGGGCAATTCCGGCAAGTTTGTGGCAGACAAATTTGTTGCATCATAAGCAAGGAGTCCAATAACTGGTGTCAGGAAGGTATAGCCAGGAAGAGGGTAGTATAAAGAAGACCAGTTGCCCAGATTGTGATACACCAATACAAGCCTTACAACATAGGGATGCACAATGAGACCAAGTGGGATGCTGAATTCGTTATAGCTCATTCCTTTCCTCCGCAAACTCCCACTTCTAAGCCTTATTGCTGCAATTCTGATGTCGGTGAGGTCGGAAGGCACAGTACCATCGTAGATAACTCCGGTGTGGGGGTGAACGAGAGCACGGAAAGCATAATCTTGGAGAAGAGCATTCAATGAACTCGCATCATTTACACCTGGTGATTGGCCCTCGTTCTGGCGCGCAAAAAACACCATAAGGAATTCAAGAAGAACCATGAAGCGGTGAAGAATCGGAACAGGTCTTAGAGCCATCGTGGACAACAATTTCAAGAACAATCTCCAATATAATGATCTCGAGGGATATCAATATTCCTAAGCACTAGTCCACAGAGGGATGTGGGCGAAGCAATAATTGACAGAGATTACAAACTATATAAATTGCAGTCAGCCAACAGATAATATGATTTTTCATGAACAAAGCACCCCGATTTCATATATCGGTTGTCTTCAAACATTGGCACATTCATGTGGATCATAAAAAGATAGTAAACGCAAAAGCAACCAATTTGCCCAAAATACCTGAAGCGAGCTGAACTGAAAGAGCCATGCTGCCAAGATTGCCTTTAACGTGAACAATGTCTCTGCTTTTTTAGCCAAGATATATTACAAATTGTCGAATGTTCAACAAACTTCGTTCCTTTTCCTGGCGGAGCGGAAGCCCAAAAGAAACACCAGTATCGTCCAGAAAATTCAACCCTTTTCCAATGCCGAGCAATGGAAGAAGCAGCAAGTCGAAGTCCAAACCAGCGACGGCGAAAGAAAGAGAAGATTGTAATATCCCAAACGAGAACCCCAAATCAAGCTGGATCGGGAGGTAACTTCGCCAAGAAATGCAGCACTGATGTCTCACCAGCCGCCGACTGGATTATTGTGACCACGACTTGAATCAAGCCTTCTTGGTACTGGAAGAAGGCCCTAAAATCTCTCCAAAGTCAACAACGGAGAGAAGGAACAGGCTTGGGCAGGCTACTATGGATTACGAGACAGAGATGATGTGAGGAGCGAAGGTAGACGACGAGAGAAGCGACCCAAAATGAAAAAATAAAATAAAATAAGAACACACATAAAATCCCACTGTCACCTTAAAATACCTAAAAAACCCCTCAATTTTAATTTTTTTACGCCTTTCTGGAAACTGGAGGAACACTATGATTCTATTCAAACATCAATTTTCTCTCGACGTAATAGTACAAGCTATAAGGAGTTCTCCACAAAAGTTCCACTCACACTGCATGTCGTCGGATCTATATCGGACGGACCATCTCGAGCAATGGGACGAGATCCGGCTCGGGGTGAGGGACTACGCGGTACATTGACCGACCCAAGGCAGTGCCCATGCGCTCGAAAGTGGACGACCTTTTCACGGGTGCGGCAAGCTTTGAAAGGCGCGCCGGTGGCAGACGATCAGGTGAGCTGAGTCGAGTCGAATCTAATCGAGCTGAATCTGCAACCACAAGCAATCTAGGAATCGATAGTGTGAGCCAGCTGGTAAAATAATTACTTTAACTTATTATGAATTATTTATCATTTTGTTGAATCACAATTTATGTGGACGAGGGCACATAACATGGTCAACCGGACTCGCATCAATTTCGTGCGACCCTCTCGAGACCCAGATCGATGCTAAGCCACACGATTTCCACGAGGACGTTTGTCGCGTTGATGTCGTCACTCCGCCCGTTGCAAAGGCGGCGGGCCCCGGGATCTTGGCTGGATCGCATCTGCCGCGCCCGCCCTGACGGTCAGCTGTCCTCTGTCCAGATCTCCGTTGTACCTATCGGGCACGTGTCAGAACCTGATTGGCTTCTCTTATCTCCAGAGATGCAGCACAACGGAGAAAGTTGTCATGACGCCGTCGCGGCAGGTGTTTTATTGATTTAATTGGATTTTCTTTCCTTTTTTGAGCATCATACAGATCAGATATAGATTGCCAATCGACTGCTTGTTCAAGCAATTTTAGTAAGGCTCTTGTTGGAGATTGGAAGACAATATAGACAAAGAAGAAGAATCAAACCAAAATTTACATGCAGAATCGAAGTTGCTACATGGAACCTTCAGGATTCTGGCTCTGCAACAATAATGTGGCCGTATGCATGCCTGCGATAATGGCAGGATGGAGCCTGACTGCCTGAGGGTCAAAGAAAACTCGATCAGAAATTTGTAGAGTTTAACTTTTAGGGTTGGATTTAAAAATTCTATGAGGTTTTTTAAAAGGGAAAAAAACTTTGAAAGATGAAGTAGAGTTTTTGGAGGGCAAAAATGAAATTTGCTCATCTTGTAATGTAAAACGGGCTTTAGAACGATTCTCGATCGGCCCAATTAAGATTCGTTAGTGGCCCATTACTTTTGTCTTCATCAATTTACATAATTTATTTGGAAGTAAGCAATGAAGTCTTTGGCATTTACTAAGGGCGTTTGCAAATGGCGATCCCTGGGCTTCACTGCATTAAAGAAGGCAAGTCTGGTACATGCGTGCTTTCTCTCATGAAGAACCTTCCATATTTGGGTGTGTCCTAAAAGGTGGTTTCCTACTCCTAGCTAGTGTTCATTAATGCCCGTGAATGGCCTTGTATTTATTATAAACTTGCACTTGTTTTTAGTTACTGATCTAGATGTAGATTGTCTGATACCCGTCATTGACCATCTAACTAAACTCCTTAAAGATACTGACCCTAACACCTATCATCTTCTCCCACTTGTGTGGCCACATTGAGTCATATGATCTGGCATATATATATATATATAGAATATAGCTAGGCAAGATACTGACAAAATCTAAAATCAATATCAATTCTTAGTATGACAGTATTGATTATGAGTCACAAAATTACATAATTTCGAGTAGCTGTCTCACTCACCTCACCTTTGGCACAAAGAGCAGTAACATGAATTCTCATGCTGTATACCAATAACCAATTCAAAGTCAATGAGTGGCAACAAAAAAAACTCGACATGCTTGAAGCATTATCTTTGACGAAAGAGGGCCACACTTTTTGGCCAACAAGACAAAGCACTATGTCACTCTTCCTATTCATAATGGTTGGCGAAGTAGAATCTTATCCTTGCACAATTGTAGCTCGATCATCATAGGACAGAATGGTAGGTACCAATACAATATGTTCCTCTTTTTGACCATGTTTGCTAGTGCTTTTGCCTCCATCATCCTTTGAAAACCCGACCGATGGCCGGTGCTCTCTGATCGGGTATGTTTCTGGTTTGATTGATCGAATTGGATTGTTCAAGCAGAACTCATTACTTTTGTTAGACCAACTCAACAGTGACAAAAATCTATGGTCCTGTTGGTAAAACTCACGAAAGATGCATAAAACTAACATCACATGGATCATGACAAAGAGATAAGAAGAACAAATCGATCTCCATATGCAACAGTCTCTCTTCAGAAAAATAAACCTATTATTGGTCTGAATATTGTTTTCGGATAAATATATATCAGTCACATCCTTAATATGTCCAAAGTGGCCATAAAAGGAACTCTCCCGCTCTCTCTGTTAGCTGACAGCCATGGCTAACCTCTTGTTAACACTATCAATCCTCCTTCTCACTTTCCTCAACAGAGGTATGCATAGTTCTTCCCAATTAGAGTTCCAATCTTCAATTTCTTCAATGATTTTGGTCCTTATGCTATGGCGTATGTGTGCAGGATTAGTGTTCTACACGGCCGCCACTGAGTACACGCCGGCGCCGGGGCTGGCGGAGCAGCGACATCTGCACACCGACGACCGCAGGATGCTGGAGCCTTTCCAGCTCTGCCTCGACTGCCGGTGTTGCGCTGCCAACGACTCGAGCATCTGCTCGACGATGCCGTGCTGCTTCGGCATCGACTGCAACCTGCCGGAGAAGCCGTTTGGGGTCTGCGCCTTCGTTCCCAAGACCTGCAACTGCACCTCCTGCCAGTGACCGACTGTTCTTCTTCACGCAAAGTGAAAGAAAGTAAATTTTAGCTTCTTAATTGATATTTAGATATACGAACGATCATGGTGTAAGGAACCGAAATATATCTCGTTAATTAATTCAATCTTCTCTGATCAGCTTTGATGAGGAATCTGTCTTTCAACTGTTTCAGATTTATTCTTGCCCACTACAGCAATTATTCAATTATTTCTTCTTTTTTTTTTCCTTTGGGAGAGTGTGGAAGGAATATACCATAAAATTCATTTGTGGGAAACAGGAATAAAATTGCAACGATGAAAAAGGACAAATCTTTACTTCTGATTTGGTCTAACTCTGCCTTCTTGCATGATTGCATCAAAAACTATTGAGATGAATAATTTTTTTTAATACATTATCCTTCAATTTATCTCTTAAACCAATAGACTCTAACTGCAACATTGATTATGAAAAGTACATATTTCATCATTTCCATTATGAAAATCCAACAAAAAGACTTTATTCATTGCATCTGTATTATCAAATAATTGAGGCATCTTCAATCTCATTTCAAAATCATTATCAAGTGAGAAAACAATGTTTACAGAGATCAGATGAGGAAGCTCACCAGGATATTGCTTATAGTAAATCAGCACTGCAAAGAGACGACTCATACACCAACCTAAAAAATTCTTATTGCCTTGTTGATAGGGCAAATGCTTTAGAAAACCTCTATAATTAATTATTAACTTATTACAATTCCTGTTTCATTTAATGCCCTGTCGAGTTGAGGTTATATTTTCCAAAACAAAAAATCCTTAAAAACCTCTGGAATTATTCATTAATTTATCAGAATTTCTATCTAATTTAATGCATGCCCTGTTGTTCCTAGACTACCCTTAATGGCAGATCTAATTAATACTATCGATAATTTGTATCGCCCTTTTTCAAAAATAAAATAAAATCATTGTTAGTTCCTTAGACTAATCTTCCATATGTGAGCAAGCCATCGAAATCTCCCTGTGACAAAGTGTGTATATATCTCCTTATAAGAGATTGGAATTGGTAAAATATAAAAGAAATAAAGAAGAGAAAATGAGATAGGAGAAGTGCAAGTGATGCCTACAAATGGCTATGTCCCTTCAGACAACTATTGAATGGTTTCAGATTCGTTTCAATGGTGTTAGTAGAGATGAGTTAAGGAGAGATTCGCAATATGTCGTTTGAGAAGTGCTAATAGGTATACAGTTCAACAATTTTACAATGATTATGACTCGAGTAGTAGCACAAATTAAGATGAACGACAATGATCCTTAGTTTAAAGCACGAATTACATGTCTTTTTAACAATTTATTAACACAAAACATTGAACTTTTAGTTTTTTTAGTGACAGAGTTAAAAGTCCCAAAAGGTTGTGCCTTGTGAGTTATATGGCATGGCCTAACATATTCAACTGCACTCTAGAGTTGAGAATATTTTCAAGCAACTGCATTTCCATGAGGATTTCAAATATTTCATATGTCATTAAAAGTTATGTTCTTGTTATTGCTGCATTAATTAGTTGAACATATATCTTACAGATTGGACATTGATCAAACTTGTTTCTAGAGTTTCCACTGCAACATTTTTTTTGACCTGCAACAAACCTGAAGTTGTGCTTCATTTCATAATCTTTTATGGGTTTTCATTTAAAAAAGACACATCCATCATGAGAATTCTCATTGATTAGCCATCAAAACCTTGATTTGATATTTGCCATGTGGCTGTCCCTGTAGAAGATGGTGTGCCCACTCAATGCAGGACCATCTTGGTAGAGAAGCAAGTAGTTAGTGTTTGATATGAGCCCTTCTTGCGATGTTGCGCTGAAGATCGACATTGGCATTGTCTGATAGAGTCCCCTGCTATTTCTGTCCCCCTAATGGAAGAGTTCCAACGTGACCTGTTGCCATCGTTTTCTCACTCCAGTTCCAGTATATGGTTGTCATTTGCTAGCTCTTAATTCTCTTAAATCCCTCTAGCTGTGAACTTAACTGTGGTCACAACTTAAACTTAATTCGGATTTACTCATGAGGTCTGGTGTAACTTTGATGCATTCAAGCCAACTTTGCCTTTATTTCAGGTTCTAGTAATTAAGAAGTCTGGTGTAATTAAAATGAATCAATTGAGTAGGAAATAAGAATAGGCTTAAACCAACTAAACAAGCTAAATAATCTTAATCAAAAAGTTAAAGATCATAAACATACAAACTAGGTTAATTTGACAAGCTAAAAAGACTAGGTGTAGACTAATCATATGGAATCAAATATGTCGAATAAGTTAAACATATGAGATGCAAAAAGTATACTTTTATGCTTTGAATCCACTAGACACAAGGACAATATCATGGACCAAGACTAATTATTTAAACACGAGAAACATACATTTCATGTCACCGACTTTGTTAAATCATCATTAAATCAAATGTTGTGTTAATCATCGATCATCACTAGAATTCTTGCCTATGTATGTGGTTGAAATCCTCATTCCAACCATCTTATACGTTTTTGTTTTCTCAGCCGTTCAAAAAATATCCGTATTATTCTTGCATGCCATCTGTCTCGTTAATGATTCATTAACAATGATTAATATGCAACTAAACCACCATTATTCTTGCTATCTTGCGCATTTGATAATTCATTATCCAAAGATGTCTGCATTTTGATTAATACTAAAGGATTTTTTTTGTAAAAAAATATATATAATATAACTTTATTAATCCATAATAGCTCCAAAATTCCTTATGCAGCCACTGAGTTACTTTCAATTGGCCGTGTTTCCTCATAGCTTCCACGTAATTGCTTATCTTCAAACCTGTTCTTTCAATTATTTGGAAAAAAAATTATAAGAAAAAATATTACGCGTAATTTAATTATTGTTTATTTTTCTCAGACCCATGCCTCGTTTATATATATCTTCTGGATCTCCTCCAACAATGACAGGGAAAATGGCGAAGGTTCACCCAAACACCGAAGAATATTGCATCTCCGGCGTCGAGGTCGCCGGCGACAGGAAAGATAAGAGCAGGGTGTTGACGGTGTGGAGGAAGTCCCTTCTCTTCAGTTGCAGCGGCTTCACGGTTTTCGACGACAAAGGAAATTTGGTCTTTCGAGTCGACAACTACGGCTCCGGCCGTGCCGGTGAGGTCGTGCTAATGGACGCCGCCGGGAAGCCCCTGCTCACTGTCCGGCGAAAGGTGTGTGATTAATTATTAGTTTTTTTTTTTTTTGACAAAATGCGAGATTTGATTAGATCTAAATTAGATTTGTTTTCAAATTGATCGCAGAAGTTGAGTCTCGGTGAGAATTGGAAGATATACAACGGCGAGGACGCCGTCAACCCCGTCTACTCCGTCAAGAAGCAGTACGCCAAGGCCGCCCTCGCTCACGTGACGGCCTTCCGGCGGCGCTGCAGCTGCTCCGCCGCCGCCGGGTACGAGGTGGAGGGGTCGTACGCCAGGCGGAGCTGCACGGTGTACGACGAGCGGCGGCGGGCGGTGGCGGAGGTCCAGCGGAAGGAGGCCATCGGTGGGGTGGGATTCGGAGACGACGTGTACCGCCTGGTGGTGCGTCCGGCGGCCGACGCATGCCTCGCGATGGCCGTCGTTGTCGTCCTCGATCAGATGTTCGGATAAAGCATCTCTCTGGTCAAAAGCTGAGATCAACTCAAATTTTGCATGAATTTTTGTTTGTTTGTTTGTTTTGTAAAAAAAAATAGCTTAATTCTCTTCTAGCTCGTGGTGTTTTCCCAAATCCAACCATGAAGATCGAAGGTGAGCCATCATCAAAAATGTGTAAAAAACACTTTTTTAATCACAAAATCAGTTGCTTAGAGCATATATTGTATCCACATAACAACTCTCAAGTAAATTGTAAGCTAAACATTCTCTCAAGAATATTAATTCATAAAGACAGACAAAAGAAACTGAGAGAGAATAAGAAATGCATTCGAATATGGCTTTGACTCTTTAGGTGCAGAGTGAGCTGGTGAGAGCTAGAGTTTTATCGTGGGTAGCAGTTACAGAGATGCAGCAATATGGAGAAGAACTATGAACGTCTAGAAGATGAGAAGAAACGAGTTCGAAAACTGAGAAGCTTCGGCTTGCAGTTCATAAACCGATATAACGAGCAGTTGCAATGAAATTATGAAACATGGAAACTAATAGCAACAAAACGAACTAAATTTAGAGGAAATAAGTAAGAACCATCAACACCCGATTGCCATCGATTTCTTAGGATTTTAGTGATTTAGCAAATGATTAGATGATCAAACTGGATTGCTTCAAGTTGTTTCTTGAAAAGTCTATTTTTCAAAAAATATTGTTTAAAGTTTTTTTAAGTATTTAGTTAGTAGAGTAAAAGATCATGATTAATAAAAGATATAAATATTTTTCAAGTAAAAAAGAATAAATGTTATTTTCTTATTTATTTGTAAGTTATTACTGTATTAATATGGTCCTGTTATTTCTCAACTGTCCATCCGTATTTGGTCGAGTTGAATGGGTCAAATAGTTTAATTAGGTAAACAAAAATTAATTCCGCATTTAATTAAATAATTGAAATCCAACTGCGGTCAACAACCATTCGTAAAAACAAAAGTCAACAGTCAACGCTTTCGCCTCCCGTGAAGAAACTCATTCCTACTGCGTTCCAATTATTCATTTCTCGGTCAACTCCACTCCCCCCACACACTCGCGCTGCCGCCGGGAAAATGCTCCTTCACCTGTTCCTCGCCGCCCACTTCCTTCTTGCCTCCTGCCGCGCCAGTGTCCCCGTCTCCGCCGACACCTGCCCCTACGACTTCGCCTCCTCCATCCCCATGATCCCTCCCGCCTGCTACGCGAACGTCTCCGCCCCCTCCGCCACCAGCTGCTGCTGGTACGTCTACATGGCCATGACTTACGCAGCCATCCGCTACGGAAACCTCACCGGCGTGGCCTTCCTCCCCTTGGAGACCGCCTCCGCCTGCTCCACCGTCTTCGCCGCCGACATCGTCAGCGGCGGTCTCGTCAAGCCCTCCCTCCTCTCCAGCTCCAACTGCGACGTCCGCACCTCCCTACTCGCCGCCTCCGGCGGCCCCTGCCAGTTCCCCACTGTCCGATCCATCCTCTCTACCGCCAATTTCTCCGGCGCCTCGCGCCTTTGCGCCTCCCCTGCCGCCGGTAACCTCTCCCTGGACGCGTCCGCCTCCTGCTCCTCGTGCCAGAGCGCTGTCATCTCTGCTACTTTCGCGCTGCTGGACGCTACCAAGACCAAGGAGTTCGTTCCCTGCGGCGTTGCAACCACGCTTGCGATCTGGTCCCCTTGTCCTCCATCCCCTTCTCGTTTCATTTCCTACGCCGGTTGCATGCTCCAAGTCCTCGAAAACGTGGCCGGCCTCGGCACAAGCAACCTCGTTCCCTCCCCTCCGCCGCCTTCTCCCATCTTATCAGTTCCCCCCTCCTCGTCGTCCTCTTCCAACTTCAGATCCATCAAAATCGCCCTTGGCTCTGCTTCCGCCGGCCTCCTCTCTCTCGCCGCCATCATCTTCCTCGCCTTCAAAATACGCCGGCCCAGGGTCGGCGCTTCCGATACGGACGACCTCAAGCACCCTCGTCCACCGCCGTCGCCTTCCGCTTCCCTCCTCCCCACTGGCGGCCTCTACATCTTCACCAAGGAGGAACTGATGGCCGCCACGAACGGGTTCAACGAAGGTCTCCTCCTCGGTCAGGGCGGCGCCGGCAAGGTCTACCTGGGAAAGCTGCCTAGCGGGCATCCCGTGGCCATCAAGCGCATCAACCGAGAGCGCAAGGTGGCCGAGTTCTACGCTGAGGTCACCATCCTCGCCAAGCTCCGCCACCGCAACCTCGCCACGCTAGTCGGCTACTGCCTCGGCGAGCGGGAGCACTCGCTGGTGTACGAGTACATGGCAGGCGGCAACCTTGCGCGCGCTCTCTCATCCGGGGAACTGACGTGGTGGCGTAGGTTACAAGTGGCCGTCGATGTGGCAGAAGGGCTCGGCTACCTGCACGGCCATCCGGAGGGGGCAGTCGTCCACCGGGACGTCAAGCCTACGAACGTGCTGCTCACCGAGGCCGGGCTCGCGAAGCTGTCCGACTTCGGCGTGTCGCGCGTGGTGCCTCCAGGCGATGGCCACGTGTCCACGGAGTTGGTAGGGACAGTGGGCTACGTCGATCCGGAGAGCTTCCCGGCGGGGCAGGTTTCGGAAGCCACCGACGTGTACAGCTTCGGGGTGGTTCTGCTCGAGTTGGTTACGGGGATGCGAGCGGTGGTGCCGACGCCCACAGGAGGGGCCGAGTCGATCGTCCACGCGGCGCGGGCCTCGGCCAGGCGCTCGGCATCGACCGACGAACCGCCAGTGGTCGATGCCCGGCTGGGCAAGGATTGGGATCGGCCCACCGTGAACGCGGTGTTCGATCTCGCCTGTTGTTGCGTGCGGCCACGGAAGGCAGAGCGGCCGACAATGGTGGAAGTGGCGGCGGTACTAGCAGCTGAGCTTGCCGACTTAGAGGCGCGTTCGGGGGACTTGTCCACGCCGACATCGCCGCTGCAAGAGGAGTCCTCCATGCCAACGTCGACGACGACTGGCCCTTAATTCTCATGGGATCTGAACCTAACGATTAAACTCGATTCGTGATATCATGCTGCACGAACCAGTGCAAAGAGAATTAATTGTTAAATGAAGTTCAAATTGCGATACTCTCATCTCATGATAATTGATTCGAAAACTCAAATTCGAAAACACGCAGTGGCAGAGCTTAATGAAGTTCAATAAAAATAATAGAAAACGTTGAGTTTCAACTTTTGTTTCTTCGAGCATTAATCAGAAAAAAAAAAACAATATCCAATTCATAGCAGTTCAAAATGCCATGGTCAAAGTGGTTATTCATCCCTTGTTCATCATTTAAGTGGATGTCCTGCACAACCACTTTCGCTTACTAAATAAATCGTCCCACTGTGGAATTTTTGTTCTTTAAGTTTTTTAATGATGCCGGTTTAGACGTGGACCGGACCGAGCATACGGCTCTTCGAAAAAAACGAAATCGCCGGCCGACTAAAAATCTGAATGAAGATTAGTGTCGTCATTAAACCACTAAGATAATGCTACAATTAGCGCCTTGATAACCTCGCCAATTTCACGTCTTCTTCCCTAATCAAATAAAGGGATTAAATCAACCTCGTAGTTAACGTACGATTAAATTTGAGTTAAGACAACAACGTGGGGCAAGGAAGGGCCTCCACACTGTCGTGCGAAGACCTGTGCATTAATGCTGCCGAGCTATTTAACTCCGCCCGCGCAGTGCATTATTCCGGCAACAAATTCAATCGTCTCTGCTCGTCCTCCGAGGCCATGAAGGCGATGGAGAGTTCTCCGGCGGAGGAAGCGGCGGCGTCCCTCCGGCCCCTCCAGCTCATGTCCTTCCTCTTGATCCTTCTCCTTATCTCGAAGTTAGACCTCGCCGCCTCGAGGATTCCGTCCCCGGCTCCTTCACCTGAGCCCTCTCCGGCTCCGTCACCGGAGTACATTATCACGCCCGTGACCCCGCCTCCGGCATTAGCACCACCTTATCCGCTGCCCTCTGCGGTCGACGCCGAGATGAGTGATGAGGTCCCGGAGGTGGCAAAGGAAAGAGCAGAGGACGACGCGAGCAAAAGCACGACGGGGATAGCCGTGGTGGTAATGGGGGCGGCCATCTTGTCGTGGATGGGGGCAGTGGTGTACCGGAAGCGACGAAGCAACGGAAGGCGGTCAAGGTATGTCGGCGGCCACGCCGCCGCACGTCGGCGGGGATCCTTTGAAGAACACTACTTTTAAGACGAACACTATTCAAATTTTCACACCTAATTATTTTTCCTATTTTATTATTATTATTTTTTAAATCACTTACGTGAAGTGACGGATCAAAATTGGATAATTAATCAAATGACAAGATGAGTTTCTAAGATTCTGCTACTACTGATTGAATATTATTAAAACAAATACGATAAATGTTTCATTAAAAAAATTAAAAAGGATCATTCAACATTGGATGACAATAAATAATTGGGAATATAGCAAGGATTAAAAAAAAAGATAGTTGTCTTTTATATTAATATTTAGTGAAGCGACGTGTATATTGTAATTTGTCTTTTATGGACTATTTAATTAGCGGATGAGTTATATGTGATATAATTATTATAATTGTGAGCTTCTTAAGTTGCCTTGGTGGAGCTCCAGGTGAGGTCAACGGTAGTCCTCGCTCCTGGATAGATAATAAAAAAAATCCTAAGAGTCAAAAATACTATCGGGGTGGTACCGACAAAGTCTCTCCGACGCATAAGTTAGTAGAATGCAATGGAGTAGTGAAGTAATGTTAGGAAAAGAGTATTTTTTTAATACCTCCTCTTTTCTGGGTAGGGAAGGGGCACCTTTATACTTGATTTCTACCGTCTTTCTTTTGTACAGTCTTAATGACGAAGGTATGGAGAGGATTGTATCTCAGTGAGAGCTACATCCCATCGTATCTTTTACGTATCTTGTACGCGCAGCAGCAGTAAGACGCATGCTCCATCAGGGTTCCTAGGGTCTAGTCTTTTTCCTGTCCCCTGATAATGGGCTTGAACATTGCGAATTTGAGTCTTAAATGACTTGGGCTTTACATCGCCAGAGGGTAAGGGACCCTCCCCTGGTTTTCCTGGTCCAAGTCGGGGCGCCCAGCTGAAAATGATCCTGATTGGGTATAATCTCGGACGATGCCTTCCCGATTGGTGGAGATAGGTCCCAATCGGGACGCCCGGCTAAAGATGACCCCGATTGGGTATAATCTCGGACGATGCCTTCCCGGTTGGTGGAGATGGGTCCCAATCGGGGGGCCCCGATTGAAAATGACCCCGATTGGGTATAATCCCGGACGAAGCCTTCCCGGTAGGTGGAGAGAGTCCCAATCAGAACAGAATCTGTGGTATCAACACGTGGCAAATTTATGACGGGCCACCAAAAGACTTACCTTAACCCCGCATCATATATATATATATATATATATAATTCACACAATCACATAGAAACTGAAAAAATTAACTGGTGCATGTAAAACATTACACCTATGAGATCAATTAAACAAATACCTAGCCCTGAATCAATAAATCTTAAAGCTATGCAAGATTCATTGTGAGCGCAAATTTCCAGTAATCTAGAAAACACCAAAATAAGATCAAAACAGATAGTTTATAGAAATTGATTCGAAATCGAGGTCATAATGATAAAATAAACATCAAAATAAGCCAACAGAGAAAGACGTTTTTTATTTTTGGATAATAAGCCAAAAAAATCCAAACTGGGATCTCGTTCACAAAATCATCCAAAACGAAAGCATTAAATAAGAGACACAAACAAGAACAACTTACCTTTTGGGCTGTGTATCGGAAGTATAATGGTACCTATTGTTGCGGGCATTGAGCAACAAATAGCTAACAAATTACTTCTTCTACTTGATAAAGAAAGAAATTGAATGGGATATAATAACAACTCAGGTGGCTAACAAGACTCACTGCCACAAGAGGGGAAGTAGGGTGGAAATCTAGATTGAAGGAAACCTTCCCGAGATTGATTTCCATCTCCTAGGTGGAAGTCGAGAATATGAGCTAGGAAGAGAGCTGTGAGAAATAGGTCGGTCAAACATTAATGTTGGGTATCGTCGAAGGTCGATGGTGGCTTGTTGACGTTCGTCGAAATAGCAAACATAATCGAGGAAACGAAACGGCGACAGAGTTTAGGGTTTAGGCGAGGTCAACTGATACATTAGGGTTTAGGGCTTATGATTAATCAAGTTTAATAGTAAAAAATTTACTTCGCCCCTTTAAGTTTGCTAATTTTTTAGTTTCACGTTCTAATTTTCGTAAAGTGAACCTATATTATTTATGACCCATTCATCCATTCACAGTTAGATGGGCCACGAGTTACAACCTATTTAATGTCATACTCTCAAAAGTTTTCAAACTTTAGGAGGGGTACATTGATAGATTATGAATTATTTTGACGATCTCAAATTTTTGGATGAGTATGATATTTCTTTTCTAAATTAATATACTCATTTATTTTTTATTGAATAAATTTAATACTTCACAATAAACATAGAGCAATTAAAACTTATGATTTTAAATCAATGAGGACCTAACTAGGAAATGTATATATA
Source organism: Hedychium gardnerianum (assembly GCA_038050645.1). Classification (NCBI taxonomy): domain Eukaryota; kingdom Viridiplantae; phylum Streptophyta; class Magnoliopsida; order Zingiberales; family Zingiberaceae; genus Hedychium; species Hedychium gardnerianum. Next base: position 986,780 of record JBBUKS010000017.1, read on the forward strand.
TATGTAATTAAGAATTTAGTAATAATTTTTTTAATGATAAATTATCATATTTGTCGTAATTTTACATCGCTTAATTGAAGTATTTATTGATCATTTAAGTACATGTTTGTATTATCTTAAATGTATCTATCAAAGTTTTTCATTAATAAGTATAACTCCAACTTTTTTTTAATATTTTTATTTTTTATCATGTCCATCCTTATATGTCTATACATCCACTTAACATCATATAACTCTTATCTTTTGCTCATGTGCTTGAGGCATAGCTCAATATTCAACTTTATATAACATATCACGTTATGATATACTTTTAATTATATATATTTTTATATATAATAAATCTATCTTTATGGTTGTTGTTGATATAATAAATTTATTTTTAAAAATTATTACTAAATTCTTAAATACATATATTATATGTTATTTGTTACTTAGGTTCATATTGATTCAAAATCATAAGTTTGAACTGAATTATTTTATATGAATTATTAAATTTATTTAATAAAAAATAAATGAGCATAATAATTTAGAAAAGCAATATCATACCATTCAAAAATTCAATATCATCAAAATAATTCAAAATATATTAATTTATCCTCCAAAAGTTTGGAAACTCTTGGGAGTATAATGTTAAGAGATATTGAGCTTGAGCTCAGTAAATAGGTTGTAACACGTGACCCACATCTAAATGTGAATGGATAAATGAGCCACAAGTAATATAAGTTCATTTTATGAAAATTCGGATGGTGAAACTAAAAAATTAACAAACTCAAAGGGGGTGAAGCAAAAAATTTATTATTAAACATGCTAATCAAAAGCCCTAAATTCTAATGTATCAGTTAGCCTCACCTAAATCCTATACCATGCCGCCATTTCTCTTCCTTGTCTATGCTTGCTACGTCGACGAACGTTGGCAAGCCATGGCCGACCTTCGACGGTACACAAGATCAAAGTTTGACCAACCTATCTCTCACGGCTATCTTCCTAGCTCGTATTCTCATCTTCCACCTAGGAGATGAAGATCAATCTCGGGAAGATTTCCTTCAATCTGAATTTCCACGCTAATTCCTCTCTTGTGGCGGTGAATCTTTTCAGTGTTGATTTCCACCTGAGTCGTTACTATATCCCATTCAATTTATTTCTTTATCAAGTAGAAGGAGCAATCCGTTGTTTATTTGTTGCTCAATGTCTGCAACAAGAGGTACCATTATGCTTCTAATGCACAGCCCAAAAGGTAAGTTCTTGTTTGTGCCTTGTTTTTGATGCTTTCATTTTGGATGATTTCGAGAACGAGATCCCAATTTGTTTTTTGTTTTTTTTTTGGCTTATTATCCAAAATTAAAAAACATCACTTTGTTTGCTCATTTTGACATTTGTTTTATCATTCTGTCCTAGATTTCAAATCAATTTTTATGCACTGCTTGTTTTGATCTTATTTTGGTGTTTTTTTAGGTTGTTGGAAATTCACGCTCACAATGAAACCTACAAAGTTTTAAGATTTGTTAATTCAAGGTGACTTATTTGTTCAATTGATCTCATAGGTGTAATGTTTTGCATGCACTAGTTAATTTTTTCCGGTTCCCATGTGATGTATGTGATGTATGTAAATTATGCATATATTTTTTTTTATTTAGCATACATTTATTCTATTATGTGTAAACTTTTAGCTTTGCATTCATTTTATCTTTGTAATTAAGATGACTATGAATTTCCAACAACCTAGAGAACATCAAAATAAGATCAAAACATATAGCCCATAAAAATTGATTCGAAATCCATGCCATAATAATAACAAACATCAAAATGATCTAAGAGAGAGATGTTATATTTTTGGATAATAAGAAAAAAAATCAAACTAGTATCTCATTCTTGAAATCATCTAAAATGAAAGCATCAAATACGAGACACAAACAAAAATAATTTACTTATTGGGCTGTGCATCAGAAGCATAATGGCATTTATTGTTGCGGACACTAAGCAACAAATAAGTAATAAGTCCTCGATAAAGAATGAAATTGACTGAGATATAGTAATGATTATGAAAATCGCCACTGATAAGACCTACCTCCATGAGAGGGGGAGTAGGGTGGAAATCCAGTTTGAAGGGAATCTTCCTGAGATTGATCTCTATCTCCTAGGCAGAAGTCGAGAATACGAGCTAGGAAGAGAGTATTAGTATTAGCCCTAAGAGCTAATTATGAGATGATTGACAAGAGAACTTTTGTATCATATTTCATTAATAAAAGACAAAGTTTATGGTTATTATATTTACTTCATATCAGTGCCAAATGAATAAGTATAATAATGTCCTAGAGTAGTAGGTT
>JBBUKS010000017.1:1000743-1017948 GCA_038050645.1 Hedychium gardnerianum
ACCGAGGGTGATTACACATCTTGCATTCCATCAAATCACTATCTTCATTCCAAAATATCATGCAGTTATTGATACAATAATCGATCTTCTCTACAAGCAAACATAAATCTCTAATTATTTTTTTTGTATCATAGAATCTATCAGTCATGCAGTTATCTGCAGGGAGCAACTCTGACATCAATTGACACATATCATCGTAACATCGTTCAGAGAAATGATATTCTATTTTCATATTCAATAATCTTGCAGTAGCTGATAGCTAAGAATATCCAGAAGGAATACCTTCCCACAATTCTCTTTCAGTAGCCCTTAACATGTCATATATTTTCTGAACTTCGGGCGTAGGTGTTTCCTCTATATTTGATTGATCATATGCATTCATTGCATCGCAAACCATTGATTGCATTGCATCCACAGGCCTTGTTGATTCCTTTGGAGTAATCGGGCAGGATGACGAAGCAACGAAAGATCCAATTGGGTTAAATATATATGTCTCTCCATGACAATACCAGTTGTAATAATTTGGAACAAACTCATTCTTACATATATGTGTTTTAACTATATCCTTATCACAAAAAGTTGTATTTCTACATCTGCGCTGATTATATGGATACTTTAACTCAGCACCATTCAAGCATTCTGGATGAGACTTAGCGAAGTTCACAAACTCTTCAACCCCTTCAAAAAATTCTTACTAATAAATTCATTATCTAACATATTGTACATTTAAGTCTTGTTCATGTATATTATATCCTAATGAGAATAAAATTTATACTTGATTAATTATGTCAAATTAAGCTTACTTATATTTCAATCATTAAACTTAAACTAATCATGCATATAATTTAAACTACTAGTATAAAATAATCATGCATATAGTTTAAACCTAATCATGCTTAAACTTCAATAATTAAACTAACCATGCATATAGTTTAAACCTAATTTTAAACAAGAAAACAAACTTACTATTAATAACACTTAAATTTAAACAAAAAAATAAATTTAAACTACTAGTATACCTGAAAATCATGCCAGAGAAAATACAGCAATAAAACTGAATATTAAAAAAAATAGCTATTTATAATAAATAATAAATTTAGCTAAACTAAATATTTAAGTTGGATTTGATTTATATCTAAGTCTAATAATTAAAAAATAATGCAAGTAATGAAAACTAATCTAGCTTAAACTACAAATGCACATAAAAAATAATCTAGCAACATCAAGTGGAATCTAATGAAACGAAACCTAACTAAAGGAATTACCAAACTAAAACCTAACTACTTAAATAAGCATTATATCAAACAACTTGCAAGCATAATCCAATTATAACTAAATACATGAAGTGTTAAGCATGAAAATCAATTCTATTACAAGCAACAAACAATAATGAATTCATACAAGTAATCAACCATCAATGAAGAACAAACAATACATATGAGAGATCAAACCCAAGCGCACAGTCACGGTCGGCAACGCGTAGCCACGGCGTCACCTCAAGGTCGTCTAAGCACTAGGAGAGAGGGAAAGATTGGTATACCTTCGTGGCGGTGGAAATCGACGATCGACGATTGAAGTGAGAGAAGAGGAGAGTTAGCAAGAGTTCAGGAATCAATTCTATTACAAGCAACAAACAATAATGAAATACAAGCAATCAATCATCAATGAAAAACAAACAACACATAGGAGAGATCAAACCCAAGCGCACAATCGCGGCTGGCAACGCACAGCCATAATTAGCAACGTGTAACCACTGTCGACAGCGCGCAACCGACAGCGCGCAGCCGCGGTGTCACCTCAAGGTCGTCTAAGCACTAGGAGAGAGGAGAGGGAAAGATTGACATACCTTCGTCGTGACGAAAATCGACGGTCGGCGATCGGAGTGAGAGGAGGAGAGTTAGCAAGCGTTTGATCGCGAACCCTTCACAAGTTAGCAATGAAATTTTATTTTCCGTCGCTAAAGGGAACAAAATTTAGGGTTTGGGCATTCTTCATCGCCTCAATAATGATAAATTTAGCGACGAGAAATAATTTCGTCGTTAAATAGCGACGGAAAATAAAATTTCATCACTATATGGGACGAAATTTAGGGTTTGGGCGTTCTCTGTCACCTCAATAGTGATATTTAGCGACAAAAAGTAATTTCCATCACTAAATAACGATAGAAATTAAGTTTCATTACTATTTAACGACGGAAAATAATTTTTGTCTCTAAATCCATCTCTAATTGCTAATTTTTTTATAGTGAACAAGATCTGCGTAGAGGATTTTAACAAATTCATATCTCACGACATAAGATTAGGGTACGAAAATCAAATTCATCAATATCAGATTGTGTTGGGTAAGATTCAGGTTTTTGGAACTAAAGCAGTAAATTTTTTAATAACGAACAATTATTTACACATTGAAAGTAGCGATAAAATTGCCAAGAAATAATGTTCTTTCGTTAAGAACATGGAAACGAAGCACCACTAATAATTTTTCTGGAAAACAGATGGATTTTCGCAGCATCATATTCTAGAAGCCTTCAACTCCTCTATTAATTTCGTCGCCGAGGGACGCAACGCCACGGCACTGAAATTCTCCTCGGCATACTTCTTGTAGGCAGCTTTCCAGTTGCTCTCACGAGCCATGGCGTGGGAGTTCACCAGCATCTCCGTGCAGTCCCTGAATCAAAGTTAAACCCAAGTTTAGATGTTGTTAGCGATGCTGATTTACTAAATTCTCTTATAAATTACTTACAGTAATTGGTGTTCAGAAAACCCAGTGTGCCTCTTCAGTCTCTCGCTCCAAAGAGGACTCTTGTTTAGTGTGCATTGAGCAGCATAAACGGCAGAGGCCGCAACCATCGACGAGCAAAACATGATCATGGAGTAGTTCATCAAAGCCAACTCAGCGAAGAAGAACACCATGTGTTCCATCTCCTTGTCGCAAGCTGCAGCCTTAATAAACCTCACGAGAAACACATACGGAGTTGGCACAGTCAAGTTCCATTCGAGCTTGTTCAGAATTCTCTTCTCCATGCCAAGAACTTTCTCTCTGTTGTATGAACTGTCTGCCATCCAAAGGAAGTCGTTGACCTGCAACATAGATCAAAAGTTCAGCTTCAAAAGTCGTTGACCTGCAAAACTTTGAGATGCCTATAATACTACCTCTGGTGCCCAAATCTCCTCATATTTGCTGGCAATGAGCATGGCAGTTGCCCCCACGAGTTGGAGTTCTTTACGCAGAGTGGTTTCCATTGAAAGGTATCGGTCGATTATGTTAAATGCTAAGTAGAGAGTTTCAGGGGCCAACAGCAATTTATGGTTCACTTCTATTAACCAGTCAGCAAGAATTGTTCTCATCTTTGCATTGATCTCGACCTGTGAGTCCATGTAGTCATGGGGTTTGCTTGCATGCTGCATTGATTACCCAAGATCAATTTTAGCAAACAGATCCGAATAGATAGTCATTAATTTATCAAGGCTCGACATTGGAGTACCTCAGAAGATTTATAGAACTTGTAGATGTCTTCAACGTAGTCCACAACTGCCAATTGATTCTCAGCATCTGCTACATCAATCTCATCGACCAAATCCTTTGGCTTAGAAGAGATTCCACAAGCAACCTTGCTTCGAGCAGTGAGCACAGAAGAATATGAATTAACTTTTTTCCTGGAAGACCTTTTGTGGGAAGAAGATACATCGATTATGGGAGCTGTCACTACTATCTTCTCTTCAAGCTTACTTGCAGCAACATTCTTATCAGGGTCTGTCACTACTACTGTTTTATCCTTCTTCTTAGTCTTCTTCTCTTCAGGTTTATTTGTGACCTTGTTGAGAGGCGGTTTTGCTGCTGCACCTTTGTCAGCTGCCCCATCAGATACAACAACCACAGGTCTCTGTCGTGACAAAGGCACATTTTGAGATTAGTTATCAGCAGCTAACAGTGTGAATGAGAAAACCAATTAGGGAAAAAGCAAGATACCTTATTAGCTTCGGCAGCAGCCGCAGCAGATTTTGCATTTGCCAGAAGTTGAGCACCAAAGCTTCTGTAAATTAATAAATGGAAATAAGAAAAAGGAGGGGAAAGTGAAGCTTTTACTGAAGTGGCTTACCGTGTGATTGGACGATTGATTTGAAGTTGCTGTTTCCTGATAAAATGAAGAGGAAGATTGATGCCAAATTATATGGATAATCACATTCACGGGGTGGAAATGAAGGGTCAAGTTGGTTGATTTCTTCACTTACCCTTCTGGAACTCGGGGATTAACAACATTGCCGATATCTCCGAGGGCACGGCGGTTCTTTGCAGCGGCAGCAGCGACAGTCTTCGGCTTGCCCACCGCCGGAGGCACTACCCCAGCTATCGATTTGCGTCAAAACAACACATTTTAGGTGACTCGTTGTCGATAATACAGAAATCAAAACCAAGAATGGGATTCGAAGAAACACTACCGTGAAGATTGATTATCTATCTAACAGCAAGAAATCTCAAGAAAGGTTGGATTTTTACCTCTCTGTCCATGGGAGACCAGGGCCTGCTGACGCCGGGTGGCCATGACTTCTTCTCCGCCACCTCCGTCGGACGCTCAACTCCGGTACGATCACCGGCGAGAGGGAGGGAGGGAGGGCAGACAAGGAGTGGTGAGAAGGTGGAGATGGCGAGGGGTTTAAAGGAAGGGGGGGAACGAAGATGTAAAAACGAAGCAACCCCTCGCGACCTTCCAACGGTCGACTCGTTCTTTCCATAAATTCCATTTTCCAACGGTACAATTTTCGTGAATGCGGAAAGCGCGTGGCAGCATCACGTGAGTGCTCTCCATATTGTGTTGCCTGAACGAGTCCAGAGAGGGGCTCTCCACCTCGTTTTGGAGTGTGGCACGATACGGCGAGTTGGACTGTCCAAAAAAGTAGCCGTTGGGTTGGTCTTCTCACGGAGCACCTCTACTTGCCAATTATTAGTATTTGCTTATTATACAACTAGAAAGAAGTAAATTTTAAACAGCCTTTAATCTATTTTTTTATATATATATAACATCTAAACCCTTAAAATTTGACACATTTCTATTTATCGGTTCCAAAATAAAATTTCTCTTGTGCTTCAGATTAAAGAATTCTCTACTTTTTTGCATCACTTGATTGTGATTGGGCTCGACTCTGTTGTTTGGGGGCAAGTATGAGGATATTAATCCAATTTTATTTATCACAAAACAATCATAAAGATACAATTTAGAAAATCTCCATGTGTGCTACAAAGTACCTGGAGAAAAAAAAATATATAAAAGTAGTAAAAAAAGAGTTCCTTGAGGATTATGAAATTATCAGCAACCAAAGAAAGATTGTCTCTCCATCTTCTTCTTGGGAGTCTGATTGAGATCCAATAAAGTTCTCAATGTGAACTTATGATCCCTTTTTGCTTGATGACTACTTCCAAAAATCCTCGAATAAAATCGAGGAGACCAATTACCAGCGAATCCTTCTTTCTCTTCTCCCTTTGATTCGATGAGAGTGCTATCCTCATCTATGGGTGAATCCCATAGATGGATCCCTTCCACTTCTTTATCAGTAGATGTTGAATTGCTCCTCGGTGATCTTTTATGCAAATTATTGGATATCGCATCGCTCGAGTAATCGTAATGCTCCTCTTGTATGAATGATTCATCGAGGCCGGCCAAAGTGGGACTGTCGCTAGAATACGATCCAAATGATGATCTAGATGTCCTCGATGAGCAAGAAGAGATTGGAGAGACGACGACTTGATTACCAAACCCTTGGATCTCCCTTGAGATCCGGAGAGCTTTTTCGCGTGCTTCTTTGAGTTGATCTTTGTCACTCAGTAGCTTCAGTATGCTCTTGGATTTGCTCCTCATGCTTGCACCCCAGTCAAAGCTGAACATGATGAAAACATTAAAATAAAATACTTATATTGCTCCAATTGATGATCGAGCTCTGATCATGTAATTTTTACCCACCCTTTTTCATCCACGTAAGTGAAGTCTTCGAGATCGTGAATGGTGTTAAGATCGCAATGGAACTCTTCAAACATGCCTTCGGGACCATGAGTTAACAAGAATTCTAAGACGATTAGTGTTTTATATGCCTGCCTCCATTCCTTCCAGTCCATTGTGTAGAATCTACAAAGCAAAGTATCACAAGTACTATTCTGTTTGAAAAAAGATAGCAAAAAGAATAACATATATAATTTGAGATATATATATATACCTCTTATGGAGAACATCAACTATTCTCCTGTAGTCATCCATGTCATGAGCTGCCTCAGAAATCCTGGTCATCAACTTAGCATCAGGACCACAAGGATCACTGTTTGTCGCTTCTTCGGCCAATCTACAAGCTCCGACGAATCATAATTACAAACATTAAAAATGAACTAACTGTTAAACATTTTAGCTTCCATTTAGATGAGCATTATTTTTTTTAATTTTAGTTGAAATATAAGTTCATGTTGTTGGGCTCACATCTCTGCTTCTGTTGCATCAGTGAGGGCCAAGCGAGCCGATTTATACTTGTCTTGAATATAATAGGAAGCCTTCTTCTTGATCTCACTAAGAAGCATTGCGCCCCTAAAGAAATGAAGGTGTTGAGTCGATCTACAACTAACCCAGTCGATAAAAATCTCGATTCTCGTAGTAGAGCCTCTAATTAGATATATAACCAACTTAATTGTTGATACTGAGAGGTACGGGCTCACTTACATTGGAGAGATGGAAAATGCCATGGAAAAGAAAAAAAAAGGAAAGTGAAGTGAAGTGACGACACAAATTCTTAAGTTGGAAAGTGGAAGGATGAAGATGGCATCAATTAAACATAAGAAGGCCGAGTAAGTTTCCTTCATTTGTGGATTAACATGAGGTGTTGAGGCTGTGAGGATCTTGGTTTTAGGCGAAGTTCATGCATAACCAATGGAAGAATTCAAAGGTGTATATATATATATATATATATTATGATATGATATTATTGCCCTATTTATCAGCTCATATTAAGTATATATGGCGAGTTCGAGAGGAAGTGTGTCAAGTCAAGCCAGCAGAAAAGATCAACAGCATGTTCTGTCAGCGTTCTAATTGAGGCCAAGAACAAACGGTGAAGGGCTTGGATGATCGATCTAGTAGATCTAGAACAACTAAATTAACCAGAGAGTTGCATGCAAAGAAAGCATTTGATAAAGCACATGATCTACTTCATGCCGAGTGCTAGCTTGAACTAATGTGTTGGTAAATGTCGCATCAGTGCATTCTTCAGCAGACAAAGACAAATCGTACGTGCTTGAAGCCAGAGGGCAAAAACAGAAAAGGACACAAAGATTCCATTTTGCATGAGCTTTCGTGTCAACTGAATCGATCGCACTTGCAAATTAAATGCAAATGCAAAATGCAAATGTACATGGAGTAAGAAATTTTGATTGTATTTGTATTGTACAGATCATTTTCTGATCCTTCGTTTTCTGTTGATAAAGTTGAGAGGCCTATAGATTAATGTACGTTGTATGACACATCCTTGTCGACTTTGAGGAGGTGGTGTTTGGATTTGTCATCAGGAAGCTGCTCCTTTTAATGATCTTCAAAATTAAATTCCTTGTGTTCTTTGTGTTATGCTTCTGCATGTCATGTGGGGCATGCAAGAACAGCCTCACGTGGTAGAGTTCTCGTGAACTCAGAGGCTGCATCAAGGACATGATTATTATATTTATTTATTTATTGGTTTCTGTGGAAAATTATTTTCAAACTTATACGCAATGTAATTAATTTGTCCTGTAGGAAAGATTTAATTTGTTAAGTAGATTATGATTTAATTGTTCTAAACTCGTTAACGAGTGCTCACGAGTATTAATTAATTACATAATACTAAATGCTGCAATAAGTTAAAGATTATGATCAAAATCTAATTAACCTCGTCCCCAAATCCTAAACTTTGATGCTTTATGAATGTCTCTCCGAGTGGTTAAATGAATGCTTTTAAGTCTTGATCACTTTCTGCCGTACTTTTTGCCTTCTTTCTTTCCTTCTTCAATATTTATTAGATAATTAATCAATCTATAGATATGCTCTAAGGTGAGTCCAAATTGAACTCCATGGGCCCATGCTCCTAGCTAGCTAGTTCCTTCCACCAAGCAAAATATAATTATCTTTCCTAATGGTAATTATTGTCTTTGTCAAACTGAGGATGATATATTATTGTTGTTTCTCGTCGTCATGCTTAATTAAATATTTCAAGAATCTTGTCACCATCTCTTTTAAATTTTGCTTGTGGACAACCGCTTTACCAACTTCTCAAGCCATAAAGACATAAATATGAGTTCCACAGCATTCGAGTCCTGATTAATTAATTTAACAACTTTAAGATATGGACCATAACGAACAAAACTCCAATATATGTTTAATTATTTTGAGAACCAAGTGAATTAATTAGAAAAAAAAATTATATATATTTACATATATATTAATGACAAACGATGCAACATGTTTGAATAGTGATATCAATTAATAAAGGCATACATCTTGTTTAATGCACTGAATTTGTTTTTTTTTAAATTAAAGTAATTACATGGACATATCTGTTGAAAGTAAAAGTTCATTGCTAGATTTACAAAAGATCAAAGGGAAAAAAAAACAAGCTAATTTTTTTTCATCTTAATTCAACAGTTTTTTTCAAGAAAAAAAATGAAAATAAAGAATTCATTTCCATATATACGATTATAATTAATTCTCTAGTTATAATGTAGATGAAGCCAAAGGAAATTAATGATACACAAGAAAGATAACAAGAAATGTGAGTGGCACACTCGTAGTCCAATCTCTATCGTACAGTATTCGTGCCTGCCCTCATGAGTCCCACTGCCATACGAGAACGAGAAAGGTGTGCTGCCATCCAATAATTAATAATAATAAATTAAATTAAATTAAACTTTGGCAATAATTCAAAATATCATAACTATACCAATGGCAAGGAATATGCCATGTAATGTTGGGTTTGGAGGTTATCCAATCTGTATCCAATGTTTACTCATCGATCGATCAAATATTGAGTCTCATCAATCAAATTATTGCAGTGGTGTGACAGAAGGGTTTGATATAATGTGAGGTTTCTTCTAATAGTGGCAAAGGCGAAACGTTCGCTCTCAGTGCTTTCGTTAGTTCATTTCAAGATCAACATGGAGGAGGTAAATCACGGGGATTAGTCTAATTAGCTCGAACAATGACCAATGCATGAGAGAGGGCAAGAACCTGACTACTAGTCAGGATTTGATTCTCAGATCTCATAATAATAATATCTCATATATTAATCATCAATTCATCGAGCTTTTTTCTCGGTGCAAGGTTCATTATTATTAATTCCAAATCATGAAGTTCAATCATTGCACACTTTTTCTAGCTCTTCCAGTGAGGACATGGCTATATGAAGCATGAGTAGTTATTAAGTTCCTCAAGTATCCATGTCGCTTAGTTAAATTATGGCGATGCCTCTCTTCTTTGCTCATCTCTCCTTTCAATTATTGGATTAAGACGTTTATGACATGTCATCTTCATGTCGACTTGGATTGGATGCGTGAAGGCCAGCCACGTAAGGCTATGATAAAATAACATAGAAAAGTTTAAACTAATTAATTAGTTCAGAAAAAAAAGAGAGACAAAAACTTCTTAACTTGTTTTACAGGCCATGCATGATAAGTGTATATATTGATCTCCAGTATGTTTTTAAGATTATTTAATTTAATTCTGTGTGTATTTAGTGTTTGAGAAGAAAGAAAAAAATGTCCTAAACATTCTCTTATTCGATTTGAAGAGGTTAGGATATCATTACTTACTTATGGACTTAAACTAGTAGTTTTTGGAGTTTTTATTAATTCTGTATTTATTAGTTGGTACGTGCCTGATTTGTCTTTGTCATGATCCATTTGACGACTAACATTATTGCTTGTTCATATCTATACGTATTTTGTAATAGTATTCTTTCTTTAATTACACTAAAATAAACTAAGAGTATTTATAATTATAACTAGAGTTTTGTATCTTTATTTAATACTTTACATGCTTAATTATTTCCTTTAGAAAAAAAAAGAAAAGGAAAACCACAAGGATTTATACTATTTGCAAACACATTTCATTCATAAGAAATACCATAATTAACAAGATGTTCCTAAACCAGATTGATATTGAGGGGGATAGCTAGGAACTTATTTATATTTACCTTGAATATATATAGAGAAAAGAATATTATCCTACGCACATCCCTGTGCACCAGGTGTAAAAAAAATATTAGTATTTTTTTAAATTTCTTTAGACTAAATACTATAACTCAAATATTAAGTTTCAAATTCTTAACCCTTTACTCTAAAAAAAATTTTAAAAAAATTATACTAGGTGCACATGAGTGCACATAAAGAGATGAGTAGGATAATATTTTCATTTATATATATATATATATATAAAAGTTTACACAACAGTGAACTTATTTATTTAACTTAAATTACAAAGACAATTGTATCTTTTAAATAAATAAAACAAATAAGTTTAAATAAACTCAAAAAGGATAAATTGAGATATATATATATAAGCTTAAAAAAAATGGAAAAGACGAATAAATAAACTGTTCGTCCACAATCAAATTAAAATTTTTAACAATTAATTATTAATTTTCACACGAGGGATATCCTAATACTAATCTCAATCATATATGACTGCAAACACGTAACTTCCTTAAATATATATGATCTCTTCATGTACACAAGTAGCCCCATACATTTAATTATGATCTCAGTTATTAGTCACGCGCCACATCGATCAGCTACCTTTCTTGTGTCCATGGATATCTCATCAAATCTTTCTCCCACAAGCATAATATTTGTTAGGTTAGGGACACATAGCATATGCATCTTCCTAGCTAGCTAGAGATTATGACCGCCGCAAACCCTGGAAAACATGACAACAATGGTGCTTTCCAAACAGCATGATTAGGCACGTTTCATCATAAACCTAATCATATTAATATGTCCCTCCTGTGTGTGTATATATATATCTATATATAATGCAGAGATCGAAGCTATGAAGATCGATCGGTACCTGTCTTGAGCTTTTTGGAGTTTCAAATTCTTGAAGGCTTAATTCTTCGACTTAATTTAGGGTTCAGGCTATGGATTTAAGGTACATTGAGTCAACTCTCCCGGCCGGGTTCAGGTTCTGCCCCAGCGACGAGGAGCTTCTGTGCTACTACTTGCAGAAGAAGGTGACTAACGAGAGGGCTTCTCAAGGAACCATGGTGGAAGTGGATTTGCACACTCAGGAGCCATGGGAGCTTCCAGGTCAATTTCGTATACCAAGTCATTGCTAGCTAGCTAGTGATCAAATTAACGTCGACCTTACATGAAATTAATATAATTAAATTTGATATTAATTTGTAAATCAGAGGCGGCGAAGCTGAACAAGAACGAGTGGTACTTCTTCAGCTTTCGCGATCGGAAGTACGCTACAGGGTGGCGATCCAACCGAGCGACCAAAAGCGGATACTGGAAAGCAACGGGGAGAGATCGAACGGTTTGCGATCCCAAGAGCCGCGAGGTCGTCGGGATGAGGAAGACATTAGTGTTCTACCAAGGGAGGGCTCCGAACGGGAAGAAGACCAACTGGATCATGCATGAATTCAGACTGGAAGGGCTGCATACGCCACCCAAGGTACGTACTATTGATTGCCTATATATATATATATATATATATATGTGAAGCTTTTAAGTAAATTTTATTCTTCTTCGGATTGTTTGTTTAATCTCAGGCTCATGATCAGTTAAGTAGTATTTCTTTGAAACAGTCTCTAACTTTTGATTGTGCTGTAACAGGAAGATTGGGTACTCTGCAGAGTTTTTCACAAGAAGAAAGGGGATCCAGTACTGAAGTACAAGTCGGAGAATGAGCAGGAGAATACCCGAAACTCGAGCTGCTTCTCGTCAGTGTACATGGACTTGGACTTGGACTTGTCTCCTCCTCCTCCTCATTATGATCAGCAAATGCCTGATTCGAGCGCGTGTCATGGACATGCGGCAACCTCAGAATTCCCCCTTCTTCCGCAGCAGGAGGGCACCAAGTCAAGCACCTTGCTCGACTTGGCATGGCTGCATTGCGACTTCCTCGAGTCGAAAGGCAGTGGCGAAGACGGTGACTTGCTGTTCGACATGGGTTTGGATGAAGAAGAACATGACCGTGAGATTGTGGGAGCAGGAATGGATGACAACTTTGGAGCCTCGAGCGGCGTAGTTGTTCAAGGTGGAGACAGCAACGCTCAGGCCTTCTTCTGAAAGTAAAATCAAACACTCCAAATTCTTTCATTTGGATTCAAAACTTCATCCGAGTTATCAATGTAGGTATGCAAAAGATTGTCCTATTTCAGATCTATAGTTGGTGCACCTCATGTACAGCAGTTTTTTTTTTTTTAAATTCAAGGCAATAATTGCGCAAATTGCTATACAAATTTCATCTTTGATAATCATTTTTATGATAGAACTGAGACTCCACCTCAATTCGACAAATTCAAAATTTTAATGACCAGATTATTGAATCATTGGTTATCTTTTAATCTCGTACTTCGATGGTGTAAAAAGTGATTATGACCTCCTATCCGGGAATTTGACAAATTGTTTACAAAGAAAACAAATTCTATGAAGGTTCCGACAAATTTTCTATGGAAGACGACTTCTTTACTATTGGATCATATTCCAATTTAAAGAGCATGGAAAATGCAAAGAGAAATAAAGGCCATGCAGCAGTAATTAACTTGTTTCTTGTCGATAATCATCTCGTGTTCCTCAACATCGAGCTCAACTGCCAAAACTGATGAATTAATCTTGAATCATAGTCAGATAAAAGTTTAAGAGAATGATAGGACAATTAATCAGTACTAAAAAAATAATATTCTTTAGTTTACCTGTTATACAATAAACCATGATCCACAACTGATCTTAAGCCTGAGGGTATAAATTGTTCTTCCAAACATTGCTAGAAAAAGGAAGAGGATCATATGATCTACTATCATGGACTTCCTGAGGGAAAATAAAACTTAGATTAGAAATCCATCTCTAAAGAAAGAAAATTTCCTAAATTAAGAGAAAAGAATTTAAGCAGTAATGACTCAGTAAAATTGAGTAGAAATAAAGGGGGGAAACTCATAATCACTAAGGGAGATGTCAATCCGCCAATATATGTATGATATGGGTGATTAGGACGGGCCTCCATATAATATGGATGGACGCCGCGTGGCGAAAAGTCAAAGAAGAGCACGCCCACCCGACCAGGAGCGCTGATCGAGATCACCGACCGGGGTCGGAATTATCATATTGGAATTACCGACCAAACGGACCCTCCTGTCCGACCACAAACTAATCGACGTTGGTCGGATTGATCATAAAGGTCTATGGAACCAACTCACCCGCCAAAAGCACGTTGCAAGTGAATCATCTTCCCGCTCGGGTATACTATATGACCAACTGGATATACTTTACCATTGACTCATGCCTCTAACACATCGATATGACTTAGCTCCGACGCCAATAGTATGATCAAAACATCTCTAATGATACCCAAGACACCCCCTGAAAGTATGGAGAACGACGGACCTTTCGTATCGTGATATGCTCGCCCATGCCTCAACAGTACACGTCATTAACGCTAGTCGTACGTGCCTCAAAGGGGTATATAAAGGGTCGGATGTCACTGATGCAAGAGAGGTTTTTCCTTTTCTCTAAGACTCTCCTCTTTTTACTGTTTTTAGTTGCTTTAGCTACTTCCGCTTGATCAAGTCTGACTTGAGCGTCGGAGTGGGATCCCCAAGCCTCTCACCTGGAATTCTCCTTTAACCCTTCAGCTCTCCTTTTGTTCCTTTCAGGGATATGACCTGGGAGATTGAGGAAGATTCTGCCACCAGAAATTCTACGGACGAGTCCCCCGCTCAACAAGTTGGTCCAAAAGGTCAGGGAATACCCCCGCTCGGCGACTTAGTCAACATCTTTACAATTCACCTATGGTTCACCTCTCAAAGGTCTCTGCGTAGGAACAAATTAACGTAGTATGTGGGAAGCTTTATAAATCCCGAGCAGATATTGAGATGGATGACACTGGAGGATCTAACCTGCACTCGTTGTAGAGCGAACTGGCCCAGACAATTACGGCGGTCGTGCAGGAGGTCATGTAATTGCAGCAGCAGCAGGCTGCGTGGCAGCAGAGATAAGAAGCATGGTTACAACAACAGCAATGCATGTGGCAGCAGCAGCAAGTCACGTGACAAGCGCAGCGGCCTACGCAACCTTTACCTCCGGGGATGCCGACCCCGTCGGTCGGAGCCCTGCAGGATGCTCGGCAAAAACTATTCACACCAGCAAACACACCACTGGTCTTTGGTCGACCCGCGGTTGAAGCGTCACTCCAATCGGAGTAGTCAGGGGAATCCTCGATCGCTCTGGCCAAGGCCCAAGACGTCGCCAAAAGCAAAGGATCGGCGCCTAACGGAGCCAGCAGACCCAAAGGCCCGTCGTTCACAGAAAATATTTTAGGTGACCCCTTGCCCAAACATTTCTGCCCCACGGCAATCGGGGAGTATAGAGAGTCGGCAGACCCGGAATACCACCTATGTAAGTTCGAGAACGCAGCGCTACTGCACCAATACCTTGACAAAGTTAAATGCAAGGTCTTCCTGACGACCCTGGCGGGTCCAACACAGAGGTGGTTCAACTGTTTGCCGACCGGATACATTCATTCCTTTTAGGAATTCAAAAGCGTGTTTCTACAGTACTTTGCCAGCAGTAAAAGATATGTGAAGACTCCCTTGGACCTATTCTCCATGAAGTAGAAGACGAAAGAGTCCCTAAAAGATTATCTTCAACGATTCAATAAGGTAGCCTTGGATGTCCAAGCATCTACCCCCGAAATTCTGGTCAGCTCCTTCTCGCAGAATTGCAGGAGGGCGATTTCTTTCGGTCACTGGTGAAAAAGCCCCCAATCGACTTCGATCACCTCATAAGTCAGGCTATCAAATATGTAAACATGGAGGAGGCCTAGTCAGCACGTAAAAAGGAGGTCAACGCCTCGGTCGGTTCATCCGATCGCAAAGCCCCTCCACATCCACAAAGTACAATGACCGTCCGGGATCCCATCACCAGATGCCTCATGGAGGAAACATGGCGGTCCACGAAGTTGAAGCCTTCCGAGCCCCCGACCTAGGAAGTGGTATCCTAAGTTGACAGGTCTTTTCTGTTCCTACCACCAAAGAAAGGGACATGATACCAGAGACTGTTACGAACTCAAGAGGCGGGAACAAGCCTCGGAGTGGAAGTCTCCCGACCGGAAGCGCTCTCCACGCCGAGCGAATCAAAGGGAGGTAGAGGGGCCGTCTGACAGATGCACCAGGACGCCCCCGAAAAGCTACCAAAAATCCACACTATTAAGCGAAGATAGTGCAAAGGATAAGAGCAAAGTCTCGTTGAGAGGGACGATCGACATGATATCCGGTGGCCCCACCGACGGGGATTCTAACAGAGCTCACAAAACTCATAGTAGGCGACTAGAGAATTTCAAAGTGAGTACCAGCGCCGTGAGGAGTAGTGGACTTGTAATAAGTTTCGGACCACGAGACCTGGAAGGAATCGAAACGCCTCACGAAGATGCCTTAGTTATCAAAGCTGTGATAGCCAACTACAAAATAAAAAGAATCTACGTGGATACTAGCAACTCGGTCAACATCATTTTCAGAAAGACCCTCGACCAGATGCAGATCGAAGATGAAGAGCTCCGACCCATGTCGACCCCTCTGTTCGGATTCACCGGACACCAAGTTCAGTCGGTTGGGCAGATTATTCTACCGCCGACCCTTGAAGAAGAGCCCGGAAAGAAAACCCGACGGACACCCTTCGTGGTAGTGGAAGACGAGTCATTATACAATGTCATCCTAGAAAGACCGACTCTAAACGCCTTCTAAACCATAGTCTCCACCTTTCACCAAAAGATAAAATTTCCTGTGGGAAATCAGGTTGGAGAAGTAAAGGGAAGATAGTTAGCCGCCTAGAGGTGTTATGTCGACATCATCCGACCTGGTTCTAATAAGGCCAGAAGTGTCCAGGGAGCGCAAGTCAACATCGTTCAGGAAGAGGCCACTCGGCCAACGGTCAGGGTATTGGACGAAGACAAGGAGGAAATTCAGATCCACCCCAAGCGACCTGATTATACCACCCGCATAGCAGCCGACCTACCCAATGAAGTAAAGGGGCAGTTAGAAAAATGTTTGACTCGGAACCATGACGTCTTCACCTGGTCGGCTTTCGAAATCAAAGGTGTGCCCCCGACAGTGATGACGCACAAGCTCAATATCCTCTCGGAGTCGAGGCCGGTCAGGCAAAAGAAAAGACATTTCAGCCCGAAACAAGATCAAGTGATCAGGGCGGAGGTCGCCAAGCTCCTAGAAGCTAGGCACATTTGAGAAATACAATTCCCCACTTGGCTGGCGAATGTTGTTCTGGTGTCAAAGCTGGGCGACAAGTGGCGGGTGTGCATTGACTTCCGCAATCTGAATAAAGCATGCCCGAAAGATTGTTACCCCTGCCCAGCATTGACCAGCTAGTTGACTGGTCGGCCGTATCACAGCGCTGTCTCGTTTTATCTCCCGGTCGGCAAACAAGAACCTCCCTTTCTTCAAGGTATTAATGAAGGCTTCGAAGTTCGAGTGGGATGAGAGCTGCAGCCTTGCTTTTGCCGAGCTGAAGGAATATCTCGCGCATCTACCACTCCTATCCAAACCGCTGCTCGGTGAACATCTTTAGTTATACCTAGTGGTCGGAGAAGGAGCCCTGGGAGCAGCTCTGGTGCAAGAAGAAGGAAGCACGCAGCACCCGGTCTACTTCACTAGCCACCTGTTGAAGGATGCAGAAAGTAGGTACGCAACCTTGGAAAAACTAGCATTAGGGCTGGTCATGACTGCCCGGCGATTGAGAGTATACTTCCTTTATCACCCGATCACGGTCCTCACCAACAGCACATTAGGGCGGGTACTTCATCTCTCACCCGATCACGATCCTCACCAACAGCACTTCATGGAGGATGGTCAAATGGACGATCGAGCTCAGCGAATTCGATATCCAATACCAACCCCAGACGGCTATAAAGGCCCAGGCCTTAGCAGACTTCATGACGGAGACAGCAGGTCCCGATCCAGAAGGAGTCTGGAAGATTTA
>JBBUKS010000017.1:1039759-1059956 GCA_038050645.1 Hedychium gardnerianum
TTTTGTGTTAACTCCATTAACACATCAACATATATAAGGAGACAATCTCTCCTTGTTCTTTTAGATGTGAGACTATTTCATATCTACTATTTTTGGACTTAACTTTAAACAATTAATTTCTCATCCATCCGTAATCAGTTTTGAGCAAATTAATAGTCTAGATTCATATACGCGAAACGTAGATTTTGAATTTGAAGTCAATTCTGACTTTCATCGACTGATGGCACCTCATTTTTTTCAAATGAAAAATCGTATTCCAACCATGTTTAGTCAACATGTTGAAAAACTTGAAGGCCTTTAGGATACGAATGATTCCATCCAAAATAGAAACCAAGCTGGCGGAGTAATCAGATAGGCATCCAGGCGGAGTGAACTTTGCAAAACTTCGTAACTCAGCTTCCGACCAATGTTTGTTGACCAGAGCACGATCTAACTTGCTACAGATATTTCCATTCGTCCACATGTATCTACAACTCGTGTATGTTAAGTCTTCTAGTCCAGCAAGTGTCGCACAGTTCCGAAAATCTGAGATACAATAATGAGTGACCGGGAGACCTCACACTTGTCCTCTGTTGATAAAAACGAGTTGAAATCACCTAACACAAGTCATGGCAATCAGATACCCGAAGCAAGTTGTTGTAATCGCTCCCATAATGGTTTCCTTCCCACAATTGTAAGTTGTCCATACACGAAAGTGACCTCTAAGCGTCTGCGAGATACTCTACAATCTACCCGACAGGGAACAAACTGGACGTGCCATTCTTGTACCTCCAAATCAACTTTCTGGTCATCCCAAATTTCCACTTGAAGGTTATGGAACTGATATACTTAAATATTTGAAAACTTGCCGTCAAGAGCTTCGTCTCCAAGACCCCTAATACACATAGTTTACTACTTCCATGCAATTTTGAAATTTGAAAGTGTTAGCATGCTTGCTTATTTTGGTATTTGAGGATTTTTACTAAAGAAGCAGAGGTACTTGAGTTGCATGGACAAATTTTTATTAAGGCCATTTACTCTTTTACCTTTTTTTGGAGCTTGTAATTCTATAAAAGTGACATTGTAAATCTTTTGAAGGAGTTTTTGAATGATTGAATACCAGTTTATCTTTCTCTTTCTTTAGGATGGATTCTTTCTCACTCTCTTAAAAGGTAAATTTCTTATAAGAAGATAGCTTTTGTTTAGTTGGTTGGCCTATCGATTACAGCATCAATGCTATCTTCTTGACGACTTGTTCTACCTAAGGATTAGCAAAGGAGCTCAAATAACTACGCAAATGACCTAATACTAGTCTCAAGGATTTACATATTTTATTTTATTTTATAGTTTTGATTAGAATTAAGAGTACAATGTTGTCCAATTTCAACAATAGGAAGAATAGTCCCAAAAAATCTAAATATACTTTCAAGTAGAACTTCTCGTTCAGACGACCAATTAGTTTAAAGATAATCATCAACTTAAAATAAAACAAAATAAAATATATATATATATATAACGCATAATTGCAAGAAATCTCAACCGGCAAGATCCTTGTGTAATGAAGGGAAAAGAATGAAACCGAAAATAAATTGGGATTATCAGATAGACAAGAGGAATGAGGCGAAGATTAGGGAATCGCACCTTCCAACTGGGATGATGTTAGTGAAATGGACGTCAACAGCGCTCCAGGAGCGCTTGTCCGCCACAAACCTCGAAAAACCCTTTCTTGCTCTGTTCCCTCGTCCAGTGGCCGAGAGATGTGGCTGCTTAGACATGTAACAAACTTTGAACTGGCTCAGTTATGAGTCGTGGTGAAAAGAGCTAACAGTGACAAAATATAACCAAAGGAACATTACGGTATAATCGAGTACCAAACTCACTGGTCAAGATGGAACATATTCCGGGGAAAATTTGGGGTAATTTGATCGAACACAAACAATTCAAAACAACCAAACGCAGAAATGGATCCGAGCTAGGGCTGCTGGTGGGCGTCGATATATCCGGCGTCGGCGAGCACCTTCTCCCTCTTGGCGATCTCCACATCATGATCCACCATCATCTTAACCAGCTCCTGGAACCCCACCTTGGGCTTCCACCCCAGCGCCTTCCTCGCCTTGCTCGAGTCGCCCTTCAGGCTGTCCACCTCCGCTGGTCAGAAGTACCGGGGATCGATCACCACGTGCTCCTTCCAATCCAGTCCCGCATAGCCGAACGCCGCCTGCAGGAACTCCTCCACCATGTGGGACTCCTCCGTCGCCACCACGTAGTCCTCCGCCTCCTCCTGCTGCAGCATAATCCACATCGCCTCCACGTAGTCGCCGGAAAAGCCCCAGTCTCGGGCGGCTGACAGGTTCCCGAGGAAGACCTTCGTCTGGAGGCCGAGGCGGATCCGGCCGACGGCGCGGGTGATTTTGCGGGTCACGAAGTTCTCGCAGCGGAGGCGGCTCTCGTGGTTGAAGAGGATGTCGTTGCAGGCGAAGAGCCCGTAGGCCTCGCGGTAGTTGATGGTGTACCAGTGGGCGGCAACCTTGGCGGCCGCGTAGAGGGATCACGGGTGGAAGGGGGAGGTCTCCGACTGGGGCGGCGGCGTGGAACCGAACATCTCCGAAGATCCGGCCTGGTAGTAGCGGGCGGGCTTGGGGGAGCACCGGACGGCCTCGAGGAGGCGGAGGGGATCAAGGCCACCTTCCGCTGATCGCCGGGAATCGACCTTGGGAACGCGGAAGCGGCATGGGCCTTCTCCTTGTTCTCGTTGGCGCCGTTGTTGGATTCATGGGACGCCATGTTTTCCAGATCTGCTTAAGGGGAGGAGAGGAAGAAGAAAAGGGTATAGAAAAATTATGAACGAAAAAAACAAAAAAAGGTAGTTAAAACTTCTCAACGGTCAAGAGTTTAACCAATATAAATCGGACGACTATAGATAAATCCATCATAGAAATCATCTATAGAAAATCAGATTAATTCGGGTGAGGCTTCACGCGGTTATTCTTCATTCTATAATACATTCGAAAATGTATGTTTTGTTTTTTTCAACTTCTAAATTTTCATTTTCATTCGATTTTTTTTTTTTTTTAGTCTACGAATAGGATCGTTTAAATATTTCGGCAAAACACAATAACAATATGAATATTATTATGTATTTGGACACTTGTTTATTGCATAATACACACACAGTAAAGAAGAAACAATAAATATGCCATAAATATTCAACTTTTCCCACTTTTTTAAATCGCATTCTTATTACATACTCCAAATTAGTATAAATAAAATCAGTATTGCGCCACGTCGACGACGCCGGCGGCGGGACGGTAAATGCACTTGGCGCAAGTGGTGGAGATGAAGGACGGAAGCTGGTATTTGTCCTCGCCGCCCATCATTGGCATCGCCACCCCCTTCTTCACCGGGCTCACGTAGCCCGGCCGGTACGTCTGCCCCAAGACACCCTCCACCTTGTCCGTCAGTCGCTTGAATTGGAACTGCATTTCCAGGTGCGCGAACGCGTCGCCCGCCGGCAGCCGGTAATTGTGTGCTCTGTCATCCTCCGCCGTTATCGGCACCACCTTTACGTCCATCTCCACCAGCCCCGAGACCGTCACCTTCGCGCTATTCCTGTCCGCAGTCCTCTCCACCACTACCTCCCGCTGAGCCACTTTAATAATCTCATCGATTTCTTCTCCATTCGACTCCGGAAGCGCGCGGCGCCACTCTGCGTCGCCGTCGGAAGGGAGATCTACCTCCTCGCCGTCCCAGAGGACGGCGAGCGCGTCGAGGCGGTCGTCCCACTTGGCGACGGGCTGCGCGGCCACGACCAGCACGTGAGAGTCGAATATGACGGCGAGGGACTGCACCCAGGTGAAGTCGCGGGAGCGCCCCTCCGGCCGCCACCCGATGAAGTGGGCGTTGATCTGGAACTGCTCGTCGGAGACCAGCGAGAAGTTGCCGCCCTTGGCGCCGTGGAAGTAGAACATTCGGCCGTCACCGCCCACGAACCGGGGGTCGTAGCAAACAGAGCCATAACCCCTGCAATTGGGAAGTCGTTCTGCGAGGCCAGGACATGGAAGAATTGATCAGAGAAAACGTTGGATGACTCAAGAATTTGAGTTGAAATCTAAGGAACTAGTACTTCTGCAGGTGGTCTCGCAGCGGCTGCTGCAGTCGGCGAAGCAGCCCTTGACGAGGCGGTTGCGGCGGGGCTTGCGCTTGGGGCACTGGGCGGGGCAGTCGATGATGTGGTAGCGGCAGCGGCCGCGAGCGAGGCAGAAGAAACGCTCCTGGCCGGTGGCCCTCATCGGGTCGAGAACGATGTAGTGGGTGGAGGCTGGGTCGAGATACCCCTTGCCTCTGCCATTGTTGTTGTTCCTCTGCGCCGTCGTGGCCTCCATGGAGATCATCACGGTCATGACCGCGACCGCAACCGCGATCGCAATGGAAAACGTCAAGCCCCTGGACGCCATGGCTGTCCCACCTCTCTGTTTCCGCAAATGCTGGGAGAGGAGAGATTTGTATTGTGCATCTACTTGCAGAGAAGTGAAGAACTGAGATACTCTTATAGCAGGCAGATTTAGTGTACTGGATCAATTGAGTGTAGATGGGAAGATTAACGGAGTTGGAGTTGAGTACTTAACAAGTAAAAGAAGAAGAAGACTAAAAACGCGGCAAAAAAAGGGTGCGCGCGTTCCTTATCGTCAAAGCGTCTTATATTCAAAAATTAATTAAGTTTAAAAAACTGCCAATCATGTTGAGTTAATGTATACCATTTTCATATTGTCTCTCTGTGTTTTTTTTTGTTTTTTTTATTTTTCTACGAGCTGAGTTATGTATCGGATTGTCGTTTTGGATTAAATTACTACAAATTGTTTAACTTAATTCCAAGTTGTCGAGCTAAAATTTTGTTCTATTACGCAAAGTCTCCCCTAATCCATCTTGAGCCTGCTACAGGTCGGCATGAAAATATGAGTAATTATAGGGGTGTGTTTGATAATGATCAAAAATAAAAGGATTTTTGATAAAATGCTCAATTCATCCAATGCCATAAATATATTCTTATATGTCGGCAAAATTTTGCTGACAATTTTTCAAAAGCACCACTCACATTTTGACATTATTACATTAATTAGTCTCCCCCTGAATGTTTAATTAGTAATTAAAGTCCACTGGTAATATGACGGTTCCGTTAATTTAGCTATACCTGGGGCATGTCAAAGTTAATGCACTTTCACTTAATTAAACAAGCTGTTCTTACTTCGAGATCACACTTAATTACAAATGTTTAATTGTGTAGCTTAAAATATAGCACATGGGCCAATTTGTACTTGCAAAAAATAATTAATTAGTATCATATAGCAGAAAATTAGCTTTTAAGTAATACAAAACTTTGTCTTATTCGAAATTAATAGTGGATAATTTAACCAATATCTAACTTAAATATGAACTATTTTGAAATTTATAGTAAAGTTAACTGACTCTCTTCCATTTGAGTTTCTTTTGTTATTGTTTTTTTGAAGGAAAGCAAATAATTAGCTAGTTGTGCAGTTCAATTGGAGTGTAAAAACACTAAAGGAAAGAAGATTTTGGAGAATTTAAAAACATTCTTGTGGGTGCAATTGATCTTTGATAAGGTTGATCAATTGATCACGTTCGAGTTAATTTGAGTTGAAATTTTAAAATTTTAATTAATATGTTAGTTAGTCGAGTGAAACCTTAAGTAGATCAAGGATTATTATATATTTGATAGACGATCAATATGTTGAGTTGACACGAAACAAAAAATTTAAGTGAATCATGATTGATAAGACATTTGAAAATCAAAAGTTCAACAAGGAGTTGACATGAGACGTAAAGTCTCGATAGATCAAGGTTGATCGGATGTTAACAAATCAAGATTTATTGAATACTAAATAATAAAGATATTTCGATAGATCAAGAATGATTGAACGCTAAATAACAAAAAAAAATCGATAAATCAAAATTAATCAAATATCGAACAAATAAATTTCTATAAGTCCAGATCAACTGGATATCAAATAAAATAAAATTCAGTTTCCATAAGATTAAAATAAAAAATATTAATCAACGGAGAGGTGTCAATCGATTAATGAATATAAAACCTCAAAATTGTCACGGAATTATGCTACAATACTGTTATAATGATTGTGCTACGGTAACATGCTACAGCCTACAGCTCTACTACTTTATGTGTGTTACATCACTCATAAACACTAACTTGTTACAATAGTAGTTGACTAATGTATTCGATGACTAATAGCCTTAAATCGAATAGAAATTAATGGATTTATTCGTTCAACTCAACTAATAATATTATTCGATTGATATCAATTAGAAATTAAACAAGCGTTGATCGATTTAATCGTTTGATTCAATTGATGTTAATTCAGAGTTGAACAGAAATAAATCGATTTGATTGCGAGACTCGATTAATTGTTATCAATTAATTATTAGATGTATCAGTCCATTATTGCTTGAATAATCGATAAAATTAAATAGATTTTAAAAAGTTCAAAAATTAATTGTTCAATAATAGAAATAGTATCGGAGACTATATCAATCAATTGATGAATAAAATCAATCCACTAATTAACAGAAATCAATCCCGACTTAAATTCTTTAAAAAAGACATTTCAAAGAGATTTTTAAAACTAATTTTTGGAGATTTGAGAACGAAATTTTATTACATATTTAAACAAATAATAGAAAATTTCAAGCAAGAAGAAAGAAAGCATCCAAAATAATGTTGAGTTTTTGGTATAAAATTCAAACCTTTGTATATGTGTAGAGTTTTAGTCTCACATTGCTAAGCTAAGAAGGTTAAAAAGGCTTTAAATATCAAGCTCTTTCAACCATGCTTAGAAATGTTAAGGAGATTTACATGCATGTGCGGGTTGAGCCCAAACCAGGAGGTTTTGAGGGACCTGAACCAGAAATTCTTAAATCGGGCGTGACGCACGCGTTTATCGTGCGCAGGGGGAGTGCAAATCCCCAGTTCGTGGGCCTCACGCTCACAGGTGGCCCGGTTTGGGCTATTTAACGAGGAATGTGAGGCTATTTAATGAGCTTTCTCTGCCATCAAGCCTAGAGTGCCTTTTCATATGCCATTTTCTTGGTCAGGAATTGCCAAAATGTATGGACAGATGCATGCCAATGTCTTTCCCCAATCTGCAATGTCTCTACCTTCATTGTCTCATATCGTGTACAGAGCTTCCTGTACTAGGCCAGTTACCCCAGTTGAAGTTTCTTTCCATAGCAAGATCTGAAGCAATAGTTACCATTGGACCGGAACTTCTCTACGGTCAGTCACCGTCGACGACACTAGCAGCATTCCCCAAACTTGAATTTCTGGAATTCATGATAATGCCCAACTGGGAAGAATGGTCGTTCGGTGTGACTGAGACTGCAGTAGCACATGAGCTGAAACTATTGCCTTCTCTGAAACGACTGCGTCTCATAGACTGCCCAAAGCTGAAAGCTCTTCCTGATGGTCTGCATCACGCAACCAACCTACAAACATTGAGGATCGATGGTGCGAACGAGCTAGGGGAATTGAAGAACCTCCCATCTTTGACTGCTGAGCTTGTCCTCGAGGACAACAAGAAACTGGAAAAAGTGTCCAACCTTCCCATGTTGAAATCACTGATCGTTGGATCTTGCCCACTGCTGAAACAAGTGGGTAGTTTGAGTGCATTAGAAATGCTTGTGCTACGACATAATTCTTCCCGGAGACTACCGGAAACATCGTCGGACCCATCATTGCAGCACCTCATCCTTGATACGCAAGAAGATCTCCTCCCAGTTTGGCTACCGGAACTGCTTGAGCAGCACGTGAAGGGTTATGCTGCATCAGGTGTGCTGCTTGTCTACTGCAGCTTTTCACAGCTTTGTAGTTGCTGCAAGGACGGCCCTTACTGGCATACCATTCAACAGTTGCCCGGAGTGATGATGAAATCTCAAGATGGGAGAGCATACATGACGTATACCAAAAATCCATTCAAGTATGAGAGTAATATAATCCTCCATTGTTAATCATTTTTCTTCTTTGTAATAGATTCGTTTAATTGTATGCTATCCTTGTAATAGATTCATTGTACTTTTTTAATGTAAGATGGACAAACAAGTTAGTTGATGAAAAGCTACCTTAAAAACTTTGGCCTTTCTCCTTGGGATTCTTCTCTCGTCAAATGCCTCTTCAGCAAAGCTCCACGTCCAAACCCCTCCTTTAAACCCACTCCAATGGCAATGGCCTTTCTACCTCTTTTAGCCTTCCTCCTTCTTCTCTCCGCGCGCACCGTCGTCTCCGGTGTCGTCACCGCTGATGTCGACCAGTTCGTCGGCGACATACTCCGCAGCTACGGCCTCCCCGCCGGCCTGCTCCCCAAGGCTGTCGATTCCTTCGCCCTGGACCCTGCCTCCGGCCTCCTCGAGGTCCGGCTACACCGCCCCTGCTACGCCCGCTACGACGGTGGCGGCCTCGCCTACTTCGACAGCGTCGTGAGCAGCAACCTCAGCTACGGTGCGCTCGGCGGCGTTGTCGGGTGGTCGCAGGAGGAGCTCTTCCTGTGGCTCCCTGTGAAGGCTATCCTCGTCGACGATCCCGCCTCCGGCGTCATCCTCTTCGACATCGACCTGGCGCACAAGCAGCTTTCCGTGTCTGTCTTCGAGGAGCCGCCGGACGCCGAGGTGTTCAAGATGGCCGGAGAAGGTGAGGGAACGCTGAAAGATCTGATCTTGATAGAATTTCCTTATTCTGATTTAAAAAATTTAAGAAAAAAAAAACTTTTTTTAATCAGAATTTGTGGTTCCTCCACAATTTTCAGTTTCTGAGCAATTCTGTTTGCATTACGTGCCCTTCGCATCGATTGTGTGCTAAATTTTATCAAGCAAACACAAATTAGCAGCCCACTCCAGATTTGTTGTGACAGGTCAACAATAGGATAAGGATAGAAGCCAGTCTTCACCACATACTGCTACTTGTGGACTTCTTTAGAGACTGTTGCTTCCCCTCTTGGTGCACCATCTATCGCCGTTGGATCTTAATCAAACGGCCTTTCTTGCTGAATTTTATGGCTGTGTAGTTTTTACCAGTCTCGTACGTAAGTATGGATTTTACCAAATGCACCCTCGCATATTTTCTTCTTCGTTCGAACATAATAAAACTTCGAAAATTTTGGAAATTGTAATTAATAATACTAAGAAGGGCATATGATCAAGTTTGTCAGTGTTCATCTAACTTGCGCAACAATTGTCCGCGGTGGGAAACGCAAATGGCTTCGCGTCTCTGCTGCTCCGCCTGCGTCGTCTCCTCGAAACCCTCTTTTCCGATCTCCGGTTGGGGCTCCAAGCCACGAAGGCGATGGGGTTCGGTTGACCTTACAATCGCGCCGCAGACGGAGAGGCGAAGATCGAGGGCCCTCGCTGTGGTTTCCCGGGCCTCCCGGGTCGTCTTCCGAGACCTCGACGCCGATGATTTCAGGCACCCTCTCGATAAGCAGGTTGGATCTTTTCTAATACCCTAAACTATTTTTTTTTAAAAACGATTAGAGGTTATATTTCTTTTTGCGGCGAAGTTAGTAATTTTTGCTTCCCACTTGTTGGTTCGATATTGAATTGGCTATTTTACATAGCAAAATTGAGTTTTTGTTCGATGAGTAATTTTGTTGCTTATGTTTGTGTCCAGAACACTTTGTTGCTGAGGACAATTCCTGGTCTGAATGAGCTTGGCAAAGCATTATTAGGTATAGATACACCTCGTTTAGAGGTTTGAACTGACGAGGGACGAAGCAGATTAGTCCATAAACACTGTTAAGTGCAATAAAAGTCCATAAGTAGATTGGCTATATGTTTCTGTGACTTATTTTTGAAGATAAATTGAGGCCGACAACCCACTGAATATACAATAAAAGAGTGCCTTTTTTCCATTTTGTATTTCGCAGATGACTATTTGTTCTTCTTGATTGTTGCAGGACCAGTTACAGAGCAAGTTATGCTTCTTGAGAACATAGGAACATCAGTTCTTGTTTCTGAAAAACAGGTTGGTGTTGGCATGGACCTAATATCTGATCTAGAACACCAACAATTCACAAACTATTGATTTTCTTGTCAAAGAGTAACCGCTTAAAAAATCATCAAACCATGCTTCAATGAAAGTGTTGATTATAATGCATGCACTTTGAAGAATATTAAGTTATACACATTAAGGATGAGTATTTGTTATTTATTTATTTATTTATTTTGCTTATGTTTGTTACAGCATAACACTTCATTTTGAAAGCTTTCAGCAATATCTC
This sequence comes from Hedychium gardnerianum, assembly GCA_038050645.1. NCBI lineage: Eukaryota > Viridiplantae > Streptophyta > Magnoliopsida > Zingiberales > Zingiberaceae > Hedychium > Hedychium gardnerianum. Next base: position 1,050,037 of record JBBUKS010000017.1, read on the forward strand.
AAAGCTCCCTTCACGTAGTAGTGAAACTAGGCTAAAAATATAAAAAAAGATCTTAACAAATAAAACTCTCCAAATCACAATTTTATTTCTTTTTTATAGCTCCCTGACCTGCATAAGTTGATGGTTGAGGCTGCCAAAGTACTAAATACAGATGCTCCTGATCTTTATGTTCGCCAAAATTCTGTTCCTAATGCATACACTTTGGCGGTCAGCGGCAGGAAACCTTTTATAGTTGTCCACTCAAGTCTTGTGGAGCTTCTTAGCAGAAGAGAATTACAGGTATCAATTTCTGTGTCACCATAATTCATTACACAATTACCTTTGAGCTTTAGGTTCAGATCTTTAGCACTCTGTTCCATCCCTTCTTTCACTGTCTTTACGAGAATCATTCCCAGAGTGCATTTTGAATGTCTAGATAGTAGTAAAACATGTTGGCCGTGTCATCTTTTGATGCTTTGGCCATTCTTTGTGTCCTTTACACTCTCTCATCTTTCTCCTATTTTATTGAAGTTGCAAAAATATTAATGAAAGTATCTTGTATCTCTGCTAATATAACATACAGTAGCTTTATAGTTTCTACTTTGTACTTCACTTGCAAAAGTATTTTAATCCCTTGATCCACTAATTAGTTACTCGTTGGGCTTTACCTTTAACCAGGCTGTTCTGGCTCATGAACTGGGACACTTGAAATGTGACCATGGTGTGTGGCTTACATTTGCAAACATAATTACCCTCGGAGCTTACTCTGTCCCTGGTTTGTTTTCTGATGTCTTGAATTTTTATTGATCATCGACATCCATGCTAAGGGAGATGTGATATATCCAGGGCTTGGTGCGATGATAGCCCAGAGTTTGGAAGAACAACTATTTAGGTGGCTCCGAGCTGCTGAGTTAACTTGTGATAGGGCAGCTCTCCTCGTCGCACAAGATCCAAAGGTATTTTTGAGTTCTTGGATTCATTCGAATGATATAACAATCTATTTCCAGCTATAAGTTCTGAGTGTTGCTAGCAATGCTGCTAGTAGTCATTGTGTAAAGCTGGAATCTTTATAGGGGAACATGGTGAATTAGAAAGTAGCGTAGGGACAGAATTATAGTAGGAGAATGAACAACCTCTACAACACAATTAAGAAGATGATATGATGGAGAGGTCACATTTGCATAAATAAAGGCATGTTGCAACTCAAGAGAATACTAGAATAGCATCGATATTCCTACGTCTACAAGTAACCTAACATAAATACACTTGATAGATCTAGGAGATAATTTGTTTATATCAGAGGATAAAACATAAAAGAGCAGTCCGGTTTACGAAGCTCTTGCACTAGCAGGGTTTGGGGGAAAGATCAGACCGCATCGGGTCAATTGTATGCAATTTTACTGTGCATTTTTACAAGAAGCTATTTTCACGACTCAAATACCTCAAGGTCATGGCAACAACTTTACCGTTGTGTCAAGGCTTCCCTTCACCAGCAAATAAAACATAAATAAAACAAATATACCTAAACACATGAGAAATAAATAAAGGTCAGCTTGAGGGAAAAGAGTTCTAAAGGGAATTTAAGCATGAAGAGCTGAAGAAGACATGTGATCTATAAGGTAGCATATAATGGCAATAACACCATTCCTTAGGAACTCACTTATGATGTATCAGTGTACAAGTTGTCACAACCAAGTGCCTGCTTTTCCTCTCAGCAAAACCATATTTCAGATGTATGAGGACCTGAATCGATGAAGGGTACTCTGACTGGATAGAGGAAAGATTGAAAGTATGAGAAAAATATTCATTTTTAGTGCTTTAATAAACACTCAAAATTGAGTTCTAATGTAGAATATAATTCAGAATGTTTCTTCAATAAGAAAGTCTATAGTAGTCATATATAAAGGTAACAATATTTTAAATTAAACTCTGAACAGACATGAGTTAGAGAACAAATATCAAAATGATAAGGAAAAAAGTTACAAAGCAAATTTATACATGCTAGGAAGAAATGAGGATCGAATATCTTCTTCAATTGATAGGGTTCATATTCAAGACTCTGTGAGTGTAGAAAGACTATTAACAATCTTTTGTGAATTCTGGAGACTAGAATCTTCTATGAGATGATAGATTTGAAATGGAGAGGGATCAACTACCAAAGCAGATGAATCGGCAATCAAAGTCAAATGATAAATTCTCAAAAGTCCTGCCTATAGCAAGTATCCTTTTAGTCCATGAACATGAACGGAAACAAAATCAGTAGCATATGTTATTGAACAACTTTGCAAATAGAAAGTAAATTCAAATAGAATTTATATGTACACAACTAAATAAAGGGGCACCAACAGTGTAAAGTAACCTGACCAGAGAGTGATCCATCATTGAGAATGACATGAATAAGTTGAGATATACACTCAAGTTTTAAAAGAATAGAGAAAATATTGGATATGTGTTCAATCTAAGATCCAACTGATTGGTTTACAGACAAGTATCACGCTGGCAATAGGATTATTTCCATGAGCCAATGGTGACACAGACTGACATACTGTACTATGGGAGATTTTCCACTTAAGAAAGTGCTTGATACTCCATAATGGATACATTTAACCTTGATTGTAGTAGTGAAGGGCTTACTACTAAGAATACCATCACAAAGTATATTTTTAGATGAACCATTGTTGACCAAAGTGACAATCTCCAAAAATCAGCATAGAACATATCTGTTGCAAATACGAAGGATTTCTGGAAATCAAGGGTTGCAGGTAAAACAGCAAACAGATATGGATTTACAGAGGAAACAGGAAATCCAGAAAATAGAACAACAGATTTGTTCGATCAACTGGCAGAGGAAGCGCCATCTGGAACACAAAAAAAGCCTGAACTGATCAGGAAAGAAGCAGAAATCTCCAAAGCAAAGACTCTGGAGCGAGGTGGAAATAAAGTCTGCAGAAATCTCCAGAACTAGTGAGGGAAGAGCAAAAAATATCCAAAATAAAACTTTCAGGAGCAATCTGACAGAAAAAAAAAATGCTGAAACACTGAAGTAATCTTCAGAATCTGTAGAGAGATTCTTGAGGAGGTTCACAATGAAGGGCTCCTGAAGATCAAGAAGGATGCAGATTGCAATGAGTCAACCACTGTTAGGAAAGAATTATCGCCAACATCTCACTGGAAGTGCCTCATGGAAATTAGAATACTGAGAATAGGAAGAACTGGATCTGAACCTAATCTAGAACAGATTAAGAAAAGGGTATTATTGACTCAAGCAATTACATTCTTCAGGCGAAGAACTGGGATGAACACTCTACAGCAAGCGGATTGAGGAAGGAGCACTTTAACACAAGGGATGTGGCTTTGATACCATGTCCAAGTAGGGAAAAATTATTAGAATTATTTTTCTAGATAGTCCTTTCTATCTTCAGATAGATTTCTATTCTTGTTCTGTTTAGATTACATCATTTTGGAATATTAACAATTGAGCCCTAGCTTATTACAATTTGGTCCTCAACATATGTAAAGATCTTTGCGACAATAATATAAAGTGATAGATGTCTCTTCGTAAACATATTCTCTTGTATTCACATTTCTTATTTGCCCTTCCTATACTGTATTTGGCAATTTCTAATTATCTGTACTACTGCCGTACTATCAAGAGGTGGTCATATCTGTCTTGATGAAACTGGCTGGAGGTTGCCCATCTCTTTCTGACCAGCTAAGCATAGATGCTTTCTTGGAGCAAGCTCGCTCATATGACAAGGCTTCTTCGAGTCCCATTGGGTGGTATATTAGGTTTGTTTCTCTCCTAGTGACACTCATCAGCAGTGGTAAGGTGTTAACACCAATTATGCCGTGAAAACTGATCACAGATAATTTAGACCTTAAAATTTATAGCAGTATAAAATCTTATTATGAATGTGTTGGACTTCATGGTTCATTGCCTTGCTTCCAGGAATGCACAAACAAGGCAGCTATCCCACCCTTTGCCTGTTCTGCGTGCTCGTGAAATCGATGAGTGGTCAAGAAGTCATGAATACAGATTCCTTCTAAAGAGAGCTGCCCAGCTAGAAGATTCACTGAAAGTATAGATTTTCCTTATGCAGTGGGGAGGGGTGGTCAAGAAGAAGGTAATTGGATGTATTTGGCAATTGGGTAATTCACATTCGTTCCATGTTGCATTACTTTAGCTTCTAAACAATCATGCTTGGATTTTTCTTGTGGTTCTGCAGGATTTGCAACAGGATATTCAAAGAGCTGAATAATAGAGAGGATATCGACACTAAAGCATGATGTTTATACAAACTGAAAATTGGCTGAATTTTACTGTAAATTAGCATTGTATATATCAACATAGAAGAAAGAAAATTAGCATTGTACACCAACATATCATTACCTTTCTGAAACTAGAGATTCAAAAGATATGTTGTTATCATTCCTATGGTATCTCATAAATATTCTCTGTTGCATGTCTGCCATCTTGATATTCCTTCTACTTTGAGAACCCATGATAGGACCATTTTCTGACAAGTTTAAGTGATGGTATGTGTAGAAATATGCTTCCCGAAGATAGGGGGTGGAAGTGTAGCCCCAACATAAGGTGCTTGGAAGGTTTTCATCATGTTCTCATCTTGCAAGAGTTTTGGGGGAGTAACAAGAAAAAAATAGAGGTTTTGCAAGGAGATGTGGTTTTCAGTTCTTTTGATTTTCAAAACCGTTGAGTTGAGTATGGATTCGATTGAATTTCTTTAAAGCATTGTTGTTGAAATTGTCTCTAGCTTGGATTATAAATTAGCTGATACTTCTCCTCCGCCTTGGACATTGATGCCTATTGTTTATTGTCTTCTCAATTTTGATCAACCATGTAAATCTTGCATTTGCAACAACGATCTTTGTCTATTGTCTTCTCAATTTTGCTCAGTCTTGATATTTCTTTCTGTGATCTTTAGTTTGAAAAAGGTTCTACATGATTTTTACCCTCAACATTGTCATCAATGGAACAATGTTATAGTTAGATCGAGATCTATGTTGATCAAAATTACAACATAGTTATGTAATCACAAGCAGGGTCTGACATAATTATTCAATCTTTTTCACTTGTGCTTGGAACTGAAAGTGGCAGTGTTTGATTGTTGATCTCAGTAATCAACACAATTTTTTTTATAAAAAAAAATGAAATAATTTGTTTCACTACCGAGAATAAGAGAATCAGACTAAAAGTTGAAACAGTATAATCGATTTTGTTTCACTACCAGAACTAAATAATCAAGGAATGGACTGCAAGAACCATAATATCAATTTGTGAATAAATGTTTAACGAATTTTAAGTAGAGATATATTTCAACTCTTGCGTAAATGTTTAAAATATACTTTCATGATTACAAAAAAAAAACAATCGCAAATAACAATTTCTGATAAAAAGGAAATCTGTCATACTTATTTCTTGAGATAAATTAGACATGTACCATATTTGACAGTTCAAACTATGTGGAGCTTGATCGATGGATGTGGGGCTTGACACCCTGAAAGTAACATGGGATTCTGGATTTGGAACACCAGGAGTTCATCAGGGAGAAAGTTCCTTCAAATTGAGAAAAAAAAGAAAATCAAGGGACATATATCTAAAACTGTCCTCTATCGATAGACATCTATCAGAAAAACCAAATCAGAAGAAAGACAATCAATTTAGTGTACTAGTATAACATTCTAGGTTCATAATTTACCTTTTCCGATCTTTAGAACATGCATCTGGCTTCCAATTTTGCATAGTCAATACAGTTGGGAAACTCCTTGGCATCCTGCTCAATGACTTTCCAATACATTGATCCATGGATTGTTTGTGGAAACAAATCCGCGTGCATGCATTGCTTGAAGCAATTGTTTGACAGGCTCCAAACTTGGTGCAGTTGAAAGAGATGTCATAAGGTCTGTCAGTATTGCTTGAAATTTTGAATGAACATTAGTTTGTACCCATCCTATGTGCTCGACAGACATCTCAACTAGACCAGCCTCTGTTAACCCTTTCAGAAGAATGACATGGGAATCTGTGCATTCGGCTTCTGAAGGCAGGCTTTGTATTAGACCAGCTGCCGCCGTATATTTACCTGCATAAGTCCATAAAACAAAACCACTAGGAACTAGTGGTCCACAAGAATCCTATAGTACGAAACTATAGGGAAAAATATAACATCCCAACAAGGAAATTGAAAAAAGAAACTATTAGAAGTAAAGTTTTGATGTGTCGTGCCACTTTGCATGAATGACCTTTAAGAATCAAGAAAAAGTATGCAACTGAGTTGAAGTAAACAACTACGATACAAGCAGGTATGTATCCTAAGCATCTCGAGCAATAGTATACCAATGCATGTACTTATTCACAAGGATCTAACTGACACGGATAAACTATTCATATCAATATCCAACCCAAACATGTCAAAATAAGAACATCCAAACTGACACAGATAAACTATTCATATCAATATAAAAAAAGGTTATATACAATTGATAAGTTTTGAAGAGTTTAACCATGTATAATTTTTTAACCACCCGTCCAATAGGTAGAATATTCATTAATTTGTGAGCCATTAAGCTGCATTGGGCATCCATAGTGTGATGTGTTTCAAATGCCAATAAAAAGTAAAACTTCTAATGACACTTAAAATCCAAAAAATTATCAAATAAAATGTGTCTCGAAGGAATATCACAAGTACACTTCATCCTGGCCCATCATAAGGAAAGTTGACAATAGATGACAAAATGATAGAGCTAAATGATATGGGCATGTATAGTGTGACAAGTTGAATCAATTAGCGTTGAAAAAGTTAGGGGTAGAAAGAGGTTATAGTAAATCCTATTTCACATGATCAGAACTTAAGAATTTGAAGTAATTTAAAAGATCTAGACATTACTGGTGATACAACTTTACATAGCGTTCAATGGTGAGATATACCCACATTGTTGAGACTTAAATGGCATATTGTAACTATTGCTCTAGCTACATATGTTCAGAAAATTGAATTCTGAATTATATGAAGCATTTTCAACAACATAGATTACTAGGGATGCCATGACAGGAAGTCAAATTTTAACATGACATTCAATTGCCACTTTGTGCTTATCAAAACTTCTACAATAAATTGACAACAAAACTACCAAAATTCTCTACAGCTCAAGGAATCAGTTGGAGTAAATTGAGATTTAGGAACACAAAGGAAACATAGAGAAATGTTCTAGGACCAAATTATTAAAGCAAGACAAGTTCAAGCATTGATAAAGACTATCGTGTATGCAACTGTAACTAAATGACTATTAGAGATGGTTTTTAAAGATAAATGAATGGTGGCCTCAGTGAAAGAATTTACCATCTTTGCAGAGGGAAAGCACTAAATTTCTCAACACAGAACTGCCAATTGCCTTATCCTGATGCATGGATTTTTTGTAGATCTCGATTGCATCTTCTATTCTATCTTCTCGGCATAAAACAGTGATAAGGGATATGTATGTAGCACCATCTGGTACAATTCTTTTATCCAGCATATGACAATAAAGATGCCTAGCCTCCTCAGTTTTGCCTTCTTCAGAAAACTTGTTTATAAGAATGTTGTATGTATGCAAATTAGCACTACAGCCATTTGCAAACATTTCATCCCAGAGCTTTTTAGCTGGTCGCAAGAGGTCCCCTCTACAACAAGCTTCCATGAGAGAGTTGTAAGAGTAAATATCAGGACAAACACCATTCTTCTTCATCTCCCTAAGCACATTGTAGGCTTCTCTCACTCTTCCTGCCTTGCATAAGAATGAAACCATCAAATTGTATTGCTCTAGTCCAGAAAAAAATCCTTTATCCATAAGGACCTTAAAAACATTCCACATCTCATCACTTTTCTGGTTCCTACAAAGATTCTTACTCAATTTGCTCAAGACTGAAAGACTAGGAAATTGGTCCTTCCCAATCATGTAGTTGCAAAATAAGATTGCAGACTCAGGATCAACAGATGACACAGAACATATCAAGACATTGAGCACATCATTGTCAATTGGAAACTGTCCACCAACAATTTCTTCACCCAATTCCTTAGCCTCCTGAATCCTTTTATCTGATATTGATGAAAGGATAAATTCTCTATAATCATTTTCTCTTGGTGCAACACCATACTTCCTCTTCTTCTTCAGTATTCTCCCTGCTTCTTCCATTCTACCTGCCAGAATATAACCTTCAGAAACTATCCTGTATGGAATAAAATCAGGTTTGAAACCTCTATTTCTAAGCTGTTCCAGTGCACAGCAAGCATCCTCAATTTTCCCAGCCCGACAGAGCCTACTTATGATTAGAGAAGCAATAACTGAGCCATGAAATCCGAAATCCATCTCTTTAACCCCATCAAGCATACCCAAAACCCCATCTAGTCCTTCCAAGTCACAAGCTTTACCTATAAAAACACCAAAACTTACATAATTAACAATAATACTCCTCTTAAGCATTCTTCCGAACACCTTTCTTGCGACATCAAGAAGCCCATCCGAGGACAGTGCGGCAAGAAGGGAGTTGTACAAGGAAGTAGGCAGTTCCTCTGTGGCTGAATCGATCAGTTCAGAAGCCTCGATGGACTTTCCATATTTCAAAAGCGAGGAGATGGCGAGGTGATACGAAGAAGAAAGGAGAGGAACGTTGTGGCTTTTCGCCGTCTTGAGGAGAGACCGGACCAAGTGAGGATGGCGGGAGAGTGAGAGGGACTTGAGGAGGGAGTGGTAGGTCTCCGGGGTGTGAGAGAAGTTGGGCTGCTGTGCTGCCCAGTGGAAAAGGCCGGACGCTAGGGTATGGTAGGGGAGGAGGTAAGGGTCGATGATGGCAGCGACGAGGGGAGGAGTAAGCGTGAGGGGGGCCGCCGCTGGGAGGAGGCGGAAGCGTAGAAGTTGCTCGATTGCAGGACTCCATGAGCGGGAGGGCTTGGAGGCGGAGAGGAGAGCGCGTGCGAGACGGTGGGTGGCCGAGCCGGTGGAGGGCTGGAACGGAGGTGGCGGCGGCATTCGCCGGCGCTGGAATTTTTTTTGGGGTTTAATTAATTAAGAAAAAATTCCATTTCGGCCTTTTCTGTATTTAGAAATGCCCTCTAAAATCTTCGAATATGGGCTAGGCTGGCTGGACTGCTATTGATCGTTTGCTTTATCAAAATGTGCAACTCACGTTGATTTTAAATGGGCTGGGCCGTTCCGGATTTGTGCACACCGTGAATAATAATTACGATCATTATGCGACGTTCTTCCCCTGCAAGAGGCAAAAACGAAATCCTAAGTTAATAATTAGGTCATCTAATAAATAATTAAAAAAATTTAAAATTTAAATTTTAGCTAGTGTATTATAAATAATAATAATAATAATAAAAAATGAATTTATAAATATTAATCATTCGAATGAATAATTTTTCAAAAACAATTGTGATAGAAAAAAAAAAGCAAAAACGATCTCTCCTGCTGCGCTCTCCTGCTTCGCTTTTACCGTGGCAAAAGACGAAACTCTCGTCCCAGTACCCCCATCAATTCATTCTAGGACCAATATAGAGGAGGTAAATCACGGGGCTAGTCTAGTCAGTCCGAACAGTGACTAATGCATAAGGGGACAGGAACCTGATCAGGATTTAACCTCTAGACTGACAACACCTCGTACACTAGCTAGCTAACAGCTCATCCTGCTTCGCTCTCACTGTGGCAAAAGGCGAAACGCTCACCCCCAGTGCCCCCGCCAATCCGTCCCAGGACCAACACGGAGGAGGTAAATCACGAGGACTAATCTAGCCAGCTTAAATAGTGACTAGTACATAAGGGACAAAAATCTAACTATTAGGCAGAATTTGACCCCTAAAACACAACACCACCTTATGCACTGGACACCGATTCATCCCGCGGGAACTCCTGCTTCGCTCTCACGCTTCTTCGTTAGCGAAAAAATT
>JBBUKS010000017.1:1067340-1093624 GCA_038050645.1 Hedychium gardnerianum
TGCAAGTACTTACAATCAGAGATCATACCACAACCATCAAATTTTAGGAGTAACATGACATGTTTCATATCCAAATCTAGCCAAATGAACTCTCATACTAGATGATCTATCAAGTTGGATTCAATGTTAACAATCTAATCGATCCAATTATTATCCTCAACCTTATCTCAATTGGAGTTGGTTGCCGGCTCTATTAGGGATGGACAGGGGAGTAGGATTTGGGTGGTCGACAGCTAGACCTAGAAGAGAAAGACAGGTGAGAAGAAATCAATGGCCGATCAGAAGTAATAACAATAAACTCAGAGCAAATTCGAGGAAACAAGGATTCTAACCTAGGTTTGGCTCAGTCCCAGTTGTGGGCAGGCGACACGATCCCTGGCTGCAAGCTGGTCGTAGGAGCAGTGAGGATGACTTCCGGCTAAGGCTGGCCACCTACTATGGCTTGAGGGAGAGAGAGGTGGCGGCAGTGATGGCCAGCGGCTGACCTCTAGAGGAGAAGAGAAAGAGGAGCCAATGATCGGTGCTCAGGATCAAAAAGGGGTTGGCGGCAATCGAATACATCAGCTCCGGCTGCGAACCCACTATGGTGGCCCGAGGAGGAGGAAGAGGAGAAGAGGGCGGCACCGGCGGTGAGGCGGCGACGATGGTGAGGTAGAGGAGGTGGCGGCGATTTGGGTCAGGAGAGAGTGATCGAGAGAGAAATAGGTATAGAGATAATGAAACTTAGGTTTTAGATTTATAACTTTAGGTTAATTAAAATAATCAACTCCCACTTAATTGATATTCAAACAGACTTTATAAAAGTCTATTATTTATATCCCCGTAAACTCCTCTAATTTGCTCCGATTAAATCCAGAAAAATTCTTTAAAATTCTTTAAAAAAATCTATAAACTTATTTTTTTATTAACGCTCATTATTTAACTATTTTTAATTATCGTATTTAACATATATTTAGTTCTGGAGGTAATATATTTTATGAAAGACAATCTACTCCAAGTATTACTTGATGATTTGATGAAAACTGGAAAAATATATATATAAATGCAACTTTTTAATGATGAAACAAAATAATTTGATATTGGAGGAACTAACACTACAAGAATGAAAAATGAAAGTGAATAACAATGTCACTTCTTAATATTATAAGAGCAAAAAAGTTATAAATTGTGAACCAAATCACAATTAGTGGTTCTGAATTATGAATCGTAATCGTCTTTGAAGATTAAGATTAACGGTTGATATTTTAAAAATCGTTGAATCATAGTTTCGTTTGTGGATTCCAAATTGTGATCAGTGTCGGCTTAAGGCATAAGACATTAATTGGGGCCCCTAATTTTTAATATTAATTATATTCATTTTTTCAAAAAAAATCACTTTTAATTTAAAATTATTTTTTTTAAAATTCCATTTTTAATTTTATATTATTTTAATTTTATTTTGTTGTAGTTTTTTTTAATCATCTATTTTATTTTTTTATTTTCTTTTCTGTATTGATCTCTCAAAAGCATGCACTCTCACGGTCGTTGGTGATCTCGTGCCCTTCCCCTCTCTCATAGATGTTCACGTGCTTCTTCCCCTCCCTCGTCGATGATACTCCCAAAGGACGCTTTTTTCTTTCATTATTGATAATCTCCCTCGTTCTTTCTTCCTCTTCCTTTATAAGAACGAAAATTAGGTTCCTCATTCATTAGATTCAAAGCAATATGCTAGGTTTTTTAAACATTAAATTGTTTTTTTTCCTTTTTTTCTTATTACATAAACTAAAAAAATGACCCTTCAATTAATACTGTTAGTAAAATTTTACAATATAAAGATATGAATATTGTTATTACATTAGATCAGTTAAAAAGTCTTGTTTCTTTTTTAATTTTTTTTTATGAAAACTAAATATATATCATCAAAATGTATGAAGCACATACATGTATCCTCGGTTAGCCGCTCATTTTTAATGAAATATCAAATTTGAGTAGATATTTGAGGCATATGAAACCATATATATGTGTTTGTACCCTCATGCATACCAATCTCACAGTCAAATGATCACCATCCAGCATGCCATCGTATCACAACCTACTAGGGCCATGTAAGTGGCTTCATCCCCCACATGCAAGTGATGAAGCCTCCTCCTGTGGTGTGCGCCCAACTAAACCTCTGATAGTGTAGGTCTTTCAGTGCATGGACGTCAAGAATCTATCATCCTGAATAAAATGTGCTCTTGAATCTCCTTCGCTCACCATATATCTAATCTGCAGTCCCCTCTTGTAGTGGATTTATCCTCCTCCCTATTAGGACATGTAGAGAACTAGAGGAGGTGAATAGCTTCGATCACTTCTTTGAACTTGATTTGTAATGGAAAACTTGAAGCAATGCTAACACCTTCAATTTTACTTGGTCTCCACCTCCTTGAGGTGACTAATCCAAGGGTACGGCTCTCTTTCATAGCTCCACTATGAAAACCTCCTTCTATGAGGCAGAAAAGCCTCAAACAATCTCGAACATGAGAAATACAACAAGAAATGAAAGAAAATACAATGAATACAAACAACTTTACATGAATCTTGCTTTGAACGCTTTCTTGTTGTTTTGGATTACCTCTTGGTGGATAAAAATGTAACAACACTTAACTCCAAAACTCCCAAGAACTAGCGTGCTTCAAATGTCATGAAAACCCCTTTTCTAGGGTTTCTCTCAGGCTGGAAACGCCTCCCAATCGATTAGGCTTATCCCTAATCGATTATCATGTCAGATGACCATTCAAATACCTGTAAAACAGCTCTTTTTTGCTTGTCTAATTGATTGGTGAGTCATACCAATGATTAGCCAATTGATTCTAAAGTTTTTGTTCATGAGAAAGAAAGCTACCCAATCGATTCCCGCACTTTCTGTTCTCTCACAAAAAAGGCCTTAATCGATTACCCTAATCGATTGGCCAGACCCCAATCGATTGTCCTAATCGATTACAGTCCCTTTTGTTCTCTCGCAAAACACTCCAATTGATTCGCAATCGATTGACCAACCCCCGCCTACTGTGCTTCGCGAAAACACAACCTCCCAATTGATTAGGACATGCCCCAATCGATTGGTAATGCCGAAATCTATTGCCTCGTTGAATCTGATTCCTTCTGTTCAATTTTAATCACCATCAATCAACTGATCAAACTATCAGTCGATTGTTTTCATCAGTTGAGTCCAACACACGAGTCTCACTCGCTTCTGGACCTTTCAAATCGACATCAGTCGATTGATATAAAATATCAGTCGACTGATCCCATCAGTCGAACAGATCACGCGAGTCTCACTCGCTTCTGTTCTCCTTCAAATCGATATCAATCAAATGATGTACAACATCAGTCAATTGATTACCCGATTCGAATATGCTGACAGAGTATTAATCGATTGATAAGGTTACCAATCTACTGATGATCTTTTCTCAACCTTATTATTATCAACCTTGACCTATTGGACTTAACCTAGTTCCCAAATAGGTTTGCCTAAGTTTCCAACTAGGTATTCCACCGCCTAGCCCCGCTAACACTTCCATTGCCTAGTTCCTAACTAGGTCTTCCATTTACTTAACATCCAGTTAGGACTTCTAGTTGTTGCCTAATTTCTAGTTAGAATTTTTCCTTACCTAACCTCAGTTAGGTAAGCTCTACTTCCTGCAGATATTGTGGCTGAAGTAGCAGAAATTTCAGTGCGGCAAAGAGAAGTTGATCAGTTGATATGGAAACCTTCACCAGATGGAAAGTTTTCAATGAAATCTACATGGAATGCAATCAGACAAAGACAACAGCCAGAGTCAATATGGAATGCTTGTTGGAGCAGATTACTAATTCCTAAAATTTCTGTTTTTGTTTGGCGTTTCCTGTAGAAAAAATTACCTGTGGAGGCTGTGTTACAGCAGCGTGGAGTGTCCTTGGTTTCCAAATGTCAATGTTGTGAAATGGTGGAGACTTGGGATGTTTTGGAATGGAACAATTGCTTTAGAGGTGTGGATGTATTTTGCCAAACTTTTTGCAGTGAAGAGATTCTTATTTTTGGAAAGTTGGAAGATTGGTTTGGAATGGTCTCATGGAGGACATATTAGAGAAGTGATACCCTTTCTGATTGTTTGGTTTTTATGGTGTGGCCGAAATGATGCTAAACACCGGGGTTTAAAGATGGTTGCTCAAAGAGTCATTCAAAAAATCATTCAATATATACACTATGGAATGGCTGCTGGTATAATCAGAAATAAACATTGGAAAGGTTATAAATTGGTAGCTAAAGTGTTGGGGATTAAAGTGCAGCTGTTCAGAGTTAACAAAATCACTATGGTAATATGGAAAAAACCGAGTTTTGGAATCTTTAAACTTAATACGGATGGTTGCTCGAGAGGTAATCCTGGTATATCTTCTTATGGGGCTATAATACGGGATCATGCAGGGCAGGTCATAATAGCCAAGCAGGGAGGAATTGGAGTGGGATCAAATGTTAGAGCGGAGCTTATGGCGATCTTAAAAGGATTGGAACTTTGTGTAGCGGAGCATTTGTTCCCCATATGGCTTGAAGTTGATTCTTTAGTTGCATTGAAAATCATACAAGCTTCTGATATTTCTTGGGAGCATAGGAATTTGGTCATCAAAATTCAAGGATTGATTCAAAAATACAAAGTTTGGTGTTCACAGATATATAGAGAAGCTAATACAGCGGCGGACTATTTGGTGAATCAAGCTTTGGAGTTGAATGTGGATAGAATTTTGTATAGTCACAACATTGATAGATTGTTTTTTGGTATTTGCAAGATGGATCGAATTGGTCTACCTTATATTAGACTAAGATGTAAATCTTTGGGGACTTTGTAAACGGTGTTAGGATGTCAGGTTTGGCCCCCCTTCTAACATTGTTATTTTTCATATATGGTATGTTTGTTTAAAAAAAAAAAACCTAATTAATTTAATTAAAAATTAGTTAACACCTAATTAATTAATTAATTCAAAAATTATTTAATTAATCAAATTTAATTAATATAATTAATCTAAACCTGACTAATTTAAAATCTGAAACATTATGTTTAGTAATTTAAAATCTTTTTGAAAGCTATTTTTCTGACAATGAATTGTTTTCTTTGTACTTAGAAATACTTTTGAAAAATATGTTGAGCCTCGGAAAATCCTATTTTTAAAATTTTTCATAAGAATATTAAAATATTCTTTTTGAAAGAATATTGTTTTAAAAATCGTTTGAAAAATATCCTTAAAAATTTTACCATGTTTTTGTTGGAACTCTCCGTTGATTTTTGATGTATATTAAAGAGAGAGAATAGATTAAAAATTAAAGTTTTTCTAAAACGTGAATTTCAGGGGATAGATTAAGTTAAGGGAGAGCATTTTTATTTTCTATTCGCTTTATATGTTTTATAATTACTTAACTTTGAACCAGGTTGTCATAATAAAAAAAAGAGATTGTTGGTGCAAGGAGCATCAGGTAATCAAACTTGATTTTGATGTTGGCAAATATTCAAAGTTAAGCTTTATTGTGTTCTAATGAGCTTGACTAAGTATGCAGAAAAGTCCTAGTTGAAGCTAGACAAAGAAGTCCTGGTCAATTAGACTAGGCAAAGAAGTCCTGGTCAGTTGGACTAGGCAAAGAAGTCCTGGTCGAGTGGACTAGGCAAGGAAGTCCTGGTCGAGTAGACTAGGCAAGGAAGTCCTGGTCAAGGTGACTGGGCAGAAGACTTGGCAGATCGATGATGTCGGATAGAAGTCTTAGGGGTTGAGGACACTCGACGGGAAGCCCTGGGGTCGAGGACACCAGACAGAAGTCTAGACTGGTTGAGGACCGGACGTCTAGCGGGAAGTCCCGGAGGTTAAGATCGAATGCTGAGCAAAAGTCCAAACAAGTCTAGATGACCGGATGTTTGACAACATGTATACTCTCCCGAGAGGAGTGAGTCAGGATGTGTTCCCAGGAAAGAGAACAGTAAACGTCGATCCGACCTAGGGTTTTATTGGAAATTCGAAAGTCAAGACCGGATAGTTCGAGATTGTCAAATAATTTTATTTAAATTATTCTATGTTTCTGTACTAACTCTGTGATGCAGATAACTTAAGCCTAGAAAAGTTGATCCAGGTGTCTGGAAGTGATCCAAGCACCCTAAGTCGATTCATGATGGCACGACAGAATGAGGTGACATCCTCTGGTTGGACGACGCACGTCAGCAACCAAGCGCCTCAAAGGGATTGAGGCGCCTGAGACGAGATAGACTCTACAAGATAGGCGTTGCGCTCAGAACTCGCCACGTCAGCGACCGAGGCGCCTCAAAGACATTGAGGCACATGAAAGCGGATAAGTTGTGACAAGTTCGGATTTGATCAGATCGACTCACGATTGAAACTCCTCAAAGTAAATAGAAATGCTTGGATGAAGTTATAAAAGAAGGTCTCGAGCAGTAGCTTCGGTACAACTCAAAAACACTCAAACGATCTTTGCGCTACTCCAAACTTCGACTACGACGTCGAAACACTGCTTCGACAACCAACGCCTAAGCTTCTACTTTAGTTGTTGTCGGTATTGATTCCAATTCTTGTCATTCCATAGTGTATTTGTAATCTTCGAGCTTATAATGAATTGCCCAACAAAATTATCCAAAGGATGCGGGCCTTGAACTAGTAGTCGCCGGGCTGGGAACCAAGTAAAAAAACTAACTTGTTAGCCTTGTCTTTATTTATTTTCTGTTTCCGCTGCGTTATCTCTTAACTTTACAAAAATCATGAAAAAGCCACGAGCGCTATTTAACCCCCCCTCTAGTATTGTTTTCGATCCTACAGATGCAACTCGATCAGACAGAATTGACTTGAAGTCTTCTATTAGGAGCCGACTTGACCCAAACTTGATTTAACCGGACTCAAGCTTGACTTAACTTAACCTAAGCTTGTCTTGACTTTGACTTTCAGTTCAATTTGACTTTTTGACATGACTATGCACAATTGATGAAAATGAAAGAGCTTTCAACGGACAAAAACCAAATGGAAATGGATTGCAAATGGAGAGTTCACTGTGCAATATACATATCAAGCTTTGGACATCACTGACAACTGTGTCGTTTAATTAAGACCAAAATGGATGGTGCAGTAGAACATATGCACCTCGAGCAAGATTGGGGGAGCCTGGTTAAACTAATATATAACGTGATAATTATGGAGAATATACCAATCAACAGAATCAGAGTACTGATCTTTTCAGCACTTGATAGAATCATCAATCCACAATCGAAATTATTCAGCAATTAATGCAAGCTTTTCGATCGATTTATTGGGCTGGAGCTGATCACAATAGCTAGCGGCCGGCAGCAATCCTTGATCAACGAAGGCAGTAAAGCCCCGGAGGGTGGAGAGTTATCTTGCACGGTACGTTCCGTTTCTCATGGTCCATGCAACCTGCTAATGGAACAACAGCGCCATCGCAGCTAAATAAAATTAATAAACATGAAATGTAAAATATTTTTTTATGAAATTGTTGTTCTGCAAGTTATTCCATAGATCGTTTTAAGAATACGTACTCGAATGGAGAGTCTGAAAACAGTTTGGATCGTCAACTATGTCAAGCTTTATTGCCCATCAACACTGTCTCTAGCTAGTCTCGTTCTCACGTTGGTTATAAGCAACAACTAAATATATTAGGTAAGTTAAGCGGATCATATTGTTAAACCCTAAATCCTAAACCAACAATCAACGTAATAGCTCCATCTACAGGTTCTCTGTTCGCATTGTTCCATTAGACTTGGCTCACACGAAGGCGCATGCCCAGCGGCGCTTTGCTCTTCACGGGCCAACAACGCAGCGCATTAGGAATCTGTGACACCCAGCAAACCACATGGAATCCAATGCTCCCCAATGCCCCTCATATACATCGACTGCATGCACAATTCAAACATACTGTATACTCTCTGTGTGTAGGAGAGAGATAAGCTTGGAGGATATATGAGATAGAAATTCTAACTTTGTGCGTACTCATTTCTTTGGCACGTGAATTGGTCCACCTATTCGTCCGTGACTTACTACTACGAGACAAATCAAGATGAAGGAAGGAGCGAGACAAATTGACTGACCTAGAGGAGAAGGTGAGAAGCTTTTCATTGCATAATATATATTTATATATTATCATGGCCGGCACCTCAATTTACGGCGTTCGGCGCCCGTTCTTAACGCCATTTTGTGTGACCATTTGTCTCCAAATTTACACTGTGTATTCATTGAATTAGCCTTTAGAAAGCAAGGTTGAATTCGATCACAATGCATATATCAAAGAATAACTAGTGAAGGATGAGGATCTTTGATTATTTATTAGCGATTTTAGAGCCTGTTTTTTTGCAATAAATTAATGCGTGGTTCAATCTACGTTTTCGTTTTCACGCAGCTAATCCCGTGACCATGAGCAAGAACACCTCCCTCGCCGCATGCCATCCTTTTCCGTCGTATTGCTTCCAACGACCAACCACCACGTACCCTTCTTCCTCGTCCTATAAATTCTCACCGCCACATCTCCGCAAACCAATCGAGGAGGAGGAGATCGATCATGGAGACCGGAGGCTTGTTCTTTACAGGGCTAGTGTGTCTCTGCTTGTTGCATTCCACTTCCTCTGCTTCGGCCTTCAACTACGCCGACGCACTTGCCAAGTCCATCCTCTTCTTTGAGGGCCAGCGCTCCGGCAAGCTCCCGGCCGATCAGCGCGTCACTTGGCGCGGGGACTCCGCTCTCTCCGACGGCTCCTCTTGCAATGTATGCCACCTTGCTTAAGATTCATGTAAATGGCGTGGTAGAGTAATCGATTGCTTAAGATTCGGTGGTCCGACAGGTGGATTTGGTGGGCGGGTACTACGACGCCGGCGACAACATAAAGTTTGGCCTTCCGATGGCCTTCGCTACGACGATGCTAGCGTGGAGCATCATCGAGTTCGGCGAACTGATGCAGGGCCAAGGCCAGCTGGGGCACGCCGAGGCCGCGCTTCGCTGGGGCACCGACTACCTCCTCAAGGCCGCAACCGCCGCTCCCGACACACTGTACGTGCAGGTGGCGGAGCCGAACCAGGACCACCACTGCTGGGAGAGACCCGAGGACATGGACACGCCCCGAAACGTCTACAAAGTCACGAGCCAAAACCCAGGCTCCGACGTCGCGGCAGAGACCGCCGCCGGGCTGGCCGCAGCTTCCATCGTCTTCAAGAACTCGGACCCTTCTTACTCCTCCAAGCTCCTTCGCACTGCTACACAAGTAACCAATTCTCATTCCTCTCTTACATTGTCGATCGATTAAACACATAGAACAGTGTCGTGAACACTTTCCACAACGATCCAGGTGTTCGATTTCGCCAATAAATACAGGGGATCATACAGTGACTCGCTCAGCTCAGTCGTGTGCCCATTTTACTGCTCCTACTCTGGCTACAACGTAAGAGATTTAAAATAAGCTGTCAGTTAACCTAATTCAACCTCAACTGGAATCAAACTGTGCAGGATGAGCTTCTATGGGGAGCTTCATGGCTTCACCAGGCGTCGCAGGACGTCTCCTACATGTCCTACATCGAGTCGAACGGCCATACTTTGGGAGCCGAGAACGACGACTATTCCTTCAGCTGGGACGACAAGCGTGTAGGCACCAAGATTCTTCTCTCCAAGGTATCATTTTAAACGGCACCATGTGGCTTAATTTCTACATAATTAAGCACGTATTAATTGATCGATTTATCTGCTTCGAAATTGTTCGAACAGGGTTTTTTGCAAAACAAGATTGGAGAGCTGCAGTTGTACAAGGCACACTCTGACAACTACATTTGCTCTCTGGTTCCAGGATCTAGTAGCTTCCAAGCTCAATACACGCCAGGTTTCCATTAACGCATCTTGCTAATTAATTAATTAAGCTTGGGGATTAGAACAGTAACCACAGAATTTGTTATAATTAAGCAGGAGGGCTTCTGTACAAGGAGGGCGACAGCAATCTGCAGTATGTAACGTCCGCTTCGTTCCTCCTTCTGACCTACGCCAAGTACCTCAACTCCAATGGCGGATCGGTGGCGTGCGGCCCGACCAAGGTCAACGCTGCAAATCTCATCTCGATCGCTAAGAAACAGGTGAGTAATTAATTATTGCTGCTAATGGCGATCTTAGAGGAGGTTTAATTCATGGCTTAGCTTAAGTGGTGCGATGATGGATGGCAGGTGGATTACATACTTGGCAACAATCCGGCGAGGATGTCGTACATGGTGGGGTTCGGCGGCCGGTACCCGCAGCACGTCCACCACCGGGGCTCGTCGTTGCCGTCGGTGCGCGCCAACCCCGGTCGGATCGGATGCGATGGCGGATTCCGGTACCTGTACTCGGCGGCGGCCAACCCCAACGTGCACGTAGGCGCTGTGGTCGGCGGCCCCGACGGCCAGGACAACTTCGCCGACGACCGGAACAATTACCAGCAGTCCGAGCCGGCGACGTACATCAACGCGCCGATGGTGGGGGCGCTGGCGTTCTTCGCGGGGACGCCGATGTGATTCGATGCAGCATCGTGGAGTGGGATTTGGCAGTGTGACGATCCCCCGATCGAGCGTGTGTCAAATAAAGACATGAAATTATAATCTAGATGTAAGACTTTGCCTACCTTTTTAATAAAGTAGACGATGATTTTCTATTTGTTTTTTTTTTATAAATTTGCACCGTACCATTGCACCACATATACTTGAATTTATCTAAGTTAATTTTAGTTTAAAAAATATATATATCACTCAAATGGTTTATCTAACGAAGATCATTAGAAAGACATTTTGATAATAAAAACATGACAAAAATCAAAATGGTACCCATGACAAATCATTATATTAGCACTTCTTTTCTAATTAAAATTAAATAGAAGTAAATTATCTAAAATATCCTTCAATCGATTTTCTTGAAAATTTTGTTATAAATTACTAACTATTAATATTAGCTTCTATCGTATAGCAACTCATTTATAACTTTTACAATAATATCATTATTTTATATTAATTTTATTTATTATGACAAAAAGTGATGTGCGCTCCTTCACACCCATCACAAGTTATTTGAAAGAAAAGTAAATCATGATAATCGAGCGTCATATCTTTAGGTGGAAGAGATTTTATTCCTAAAGGATTGTTCCTTTGTGGATTCGATCCCTGTTCTCTTATGACAATCTATCATTTGAGTATGTTATGTTCGTGGGGGTTATATTAATTTTACTAGAATGATAATATGGTTAAAATAATATTTCAATAAACACAATAAATTAAGTGGATTTGATCGTCATTATATTTCAAATGAATATTATCTAATTACGATAGATTGTGTAGAAGCTAACAAATAACTATTATAATATGTAACAATTGGTTGCTAACTTCTATAATAGTATTATCTTATATTAATTTTATTTATTAGAGAGTTATAGACCATTTAAAATAGCATTTCAATGAGCAAAATAAATTAAAGAGACTACCTGACACCCACTACATTTTAAATGAATATGATCTGATCATGATCGACTGTTTAGAAGCAAGCTGATAGTTACTATAATATATAGCAGTTGATTGTTATCTTTTACATGTCGTAGTCGCTGTCTGATAGTTTATACACGGTATAATAGTTATCAATAACTATTATAATAACGTTGAATCAAAAATATTTTTAGATAAAGTACTAATGGGATGCTTATTTTTTTTGAAAAAAGAAACGCAATGTTTCTCGCTTTTTTTTGCCAAAAAATATTTAAGAGATATTCAGCTCTTTGAATCGACTAATCTTGAAGGCAGGGGCGTAACCAGTAATATTTTCTCTAGTGGGCAGAATGTTTTTAAATATTAATTTGAACTTCACATAATAGAAATAAAAGAAACATACCAAATTTTTATTTAAGCTGTATTTTGCTATTTTTCAATACATCAAACTTGTTTATAATAAATTATGTATCAATACCTAGAGCAATATCCCTCTCGATATAGACAACCATGGTATTGGCTAGAAGGTCATTTTCCATTTTATTACGAAGTGGAGTCTTAATGAGTTTCATCCCTGAAAAAGCTTGTTTTGTAGTTGTTATAGAAACTGGCAGAGTCAAAACCAATTGAACCAACCTATCAATCAAAGGATAGATAACCGACTTCGTCGTTCTGGCCAATGTTTGGCACAAATGATGCAAAGAATCAAGATTCTGAAACTGCGCCTGACGTGGTACATCAAACTTATAATGATCAAATTCTCTCTCCAAATCTCCTCTTTCTTCTTGACTGAAATCGTGGTAGTAAAACTTATCAATAAGAGAACAAATGTCAGACAGAGAAAATGATTTGAATCCATCAACAGGACTCAAAGCATTACTGAGAGTAAGAAGTTCCATTGTGCCCTATGGAAATCTCTCATTCAATTTCATCAACTGAAAATCTATTACTGCATTGAATATTTTAAAATGATAGTGATCATGGACGGTTATATTATTTTTTTTGTTGGCAAGAACGTTTTGTACCTCGTGTGCAGCAATCATCAGAGTCTAGCACCTTAACATCATTGCTTTCACAAAACTTCAACACACTCCAAAGAAATCCTTCCCATCTTTCATCTCAGATATGTTGAAGATTTAGTTTAGTAGTAGAAACCAAATTCATAGCATTCAAAATATCTGTCATTCTTTTGTAATGTTTGACACAACTTATCTGATATTCCCAAAACTTCATGCATAAAAAATAATACAAATACAAAGTCAAATGATTTTTATCCAAATACAAACCTTTAGCCTCTTCTCAAATGTTACTATTGAGACCTTTGTCAACAAGATCTTGAAGAAGTGTACTCACTAAACCAAACAAACCAATGAATCTCCTAACATAGTTGAATTGTGAACTCCAACGAGTAGCTCCAGCTCGTACCAAAGAACAATCTTGATTAGATCCAGTACTAGTGTCAATTTCTCTCAATTCTATCAAATCATTAATTTCAACTTTTCGGATAGATTTCAATTGAAAATGACGTTTAGCAGATTAACCAACAAAATTAATAGCCGAAGTTAATGTTGAAAAGAAACACCACACATCATGCACCTCTTTAGAAACTGTAACTAAAGCAAGTTGCAGTCTATGAGCAAAATAATGAATATAATAAAAATATGGAGAATCTTTAAGAAATAAAGCCTGAAGTCCATTCTATTCTCCACGCATATTACTTACGCCATCATAGCCTTGCTCCCTTATATTTTCGATTAACAGATTGTATTGGTTGAATACATTGCATATCTTTTTTTTCAAAGTTAATGCACTTGTATTTTCAATATGAACAACTTCAAAAAATCGTTCTCTAATGAACTCATCCCGATCAACATATCTCTTTTTTTAAAGTTAGTGCACTTGTATTTTCAACATGAACAACTTCAAAAAATCATTCTCTAATGAACCCATCCCGATCAACATATCTTAAAATAATAGTCATTTGTTTTTTACTTGACTCATCAATTGCTTCATCAACGAGGATACAAAACTTGGCTTCTCCAATTTCTTCACAAATTTTATCTCTCACAATATCAGCAATAATTTTCAAAACCTCTTTTTGAATTTCCGGCGACGTGTACTTTGCATTTTAAGATGTTTTTTTTCTAAAATACTACTAATTTTTGAATTCATTATTCCCAACAAAATTACCAATTCTGTATAATTTCCATGATTTTTAGAGGCAATTGATTCATCATGACCCCTAAAAGCACAACCTTGCATTGCAAGAAACTTTACACTTTCTATGGACACCTTTTAAGAGTAATCGATTTTGCTCAATTTGCTTAGAAGATTGTTTTTCTAATCTTCTATCAATATGCTGATCAAGATTTTTTAAATCTCCCCATTTTCGCATGGCAAAGCTATGTCTTGAATTCCCATCTCCTTCATGTCTCTTGAATGGACAACTTTTATAATTAATTCTTTTCTAATTATTTAAATCCCTTGACAGTGAATGTGTCAAATTGTGCTGAATTAGTATCAAAGACATAGCAAGGGAAACAAAATGCACTTTGCTTCTCAATCGAAAATTCAAGCCATGGATATTTTTGAAACCAAGAAGATTGGAATCTACGCTTTTGACCTTCACATTCAGTAACAGGATAATCATATATAGGATGAATTGGCCCTTTATTAATGTATGCTCTTCTTACCTCATCTTGTAGTTCAATGGGTTACTGTTCGAACTAGCTAAATTAGTCCTCGTGATTTACCTATTTCGTGTTAGTCCTGGGACGAATTGACGGGAGCGCTGGGAGCGAGCGTTTCATCTTTTGTCACCTTGTAGTTCAATGGGATGTTGTAAAATTGGGATGCGAATTCTAGGATCAAAAATATATTGCAAATTATTACTCGAAAACGGTTCATCAAGAGTCTCATTTTCAAGTCTTGGTCTTTTAGTTGACGCTGGTTCTAAAATACAAGGAAATATGTTATTCGGCCCATTTAAATCACTTGTTGATTCATCATTTTCTTTTTGAAGAAATCAATTTTTTTTTTGATTCTTCATTGTAATATTTCACCTGTAAGCAAAATAAATTTTATAAGTTTAATTTATTTAAGCTAATTCAATTCAAATTGAATATTTTTTTACTTTTTTAATCATATAAGTTCAATTAAAAAAATTTCAGCACAATTATAAATATAAAATAACAAGTAAAATCATTTTTTAAAAAATAAGTTTTTAGAAAATACACTTCCAACACGTGAGAAGCGAACAAATGAAACAAATTTATCTACATTTTCAAATATGAAGATAAAAAATTTCAATCCTATATTTTCAAATTTCAATTCTAAAAAAATTCACAAATTTGTCTTCTTTGAACAAATATAAACTAGATGCTAAAATCAATGTTTACATTTTCAACCCTAAATATTAGAAATCTTAAAATCCCCAATGTTCAATTTCAACCCTAGAAAATAAAAATCTTAATATATTCACATGATATTTAAAAAATGTAATCTATATAATTGATTACACTATTATATAAAAATAAATTCGAAACACAAATCTAGAAGAATTTTTGTTTCTTCAAACTTTTCCAAAGTTATTCTTGTTTGGTCCCATCTATGTGTCGTGCGCGGTGCACCATTTCTTCTGTGAATGATTTCAATCGATTGCTTTAATGCGTTGTCAAACAATGATTCAATAATCTAATCTAGACATTAATAATCTAAGCCTCTAAATTGAATTGGACTTTAAAAACTGAATTGAGCTCGATTTAATAAAAAAAAAATTAATTAGATCGGATAACGTTAGATTTAAGTGATCGATTCGATTTTATAAAAAAATTTTATCAATCATCAGGATAAATCGAAAAATACTAATAAAAATTTATCCAAATGATTAACATTTTTAGGTCTTCATTAATATTTTTTAATTTATTGTTACGATCTATAAAAAATTTATATAAAATTAAAGCTGATTCAGGAAAGGAATAGTGTATCGTAATTAAATTTTAAATTTTAAATTATTTATTAAAAAGTTTAATTATTGTATGAGGATAGTAATATTTACTATTAATATAGTATCAAGAGCATTTCTACCCATTAATAAGCGAATTGGGGCGGCGATATATCGGAATTGGATAAAACGAACACAAAGATAAGGTGGGAAATGGAGGCGCTGCTTCGCTCTCACCGCCTCCACCCTCGCCTCACGCCGCCTTCTCTCCTCCTCCACCGCTGCCCATGGATTTCCATTCTGCCACTCCATCGCTCCCATCTCCGAGGAGGATCTCTCCTCGCCCGAGCCGAGGAGACGCCCCAATCCGAAGCCTCCCGGAGCTCCGTCGAGGCGGCGCCCGATGCTCCCTCCGGATCCCCTAAAATTCCAGACGGCAAAGGAACCGGTTTCGGCGGATCTACTGCTGCGGATCCGGCGAGGAACAAGAAGAAGAAGAAAGGGGGAGGTAGAGAGAGGGGCTCCGTGATTCGACGCTCTCCCTCAGAAGAGAGCTCTCTGGTTTATTCGGCGAGTAAGCAGGCGGAGTCTCGGGACCTTCGAGATAAGCAGTCGATCGCCAATGAGAGCTCGTTTCTCCTTCTTTGGTTGGGTCTGGGCGCGCTCATCCTCGTCGAGGGCATCGCTCTCGCTGCGTCCGGTATGCTCCCTTACTGATTCCTCTTTGAGACGAATCTCCGACGGCGTTTTTGCGTTTTAATTTCTGAAAATCTCACGTCTTCATGGGTTCAAGATTTGATGATCGGTTAGTTCTTAAAGAGAAGGAAGTGACGAAATTGAGAAGGGAATGGAAAACGAATTCTCTGCGCTCACAAGTTGCTTTTGCCCTTGCAGGCTTCTTGCCGGAGGAATGGGACGGGTTCTTCGTCAAGTTTCTCTATCCCTCCTTCACTCCCACGGTTCTCCTGTTCCTCGGCGGCACCGTCGGTTATGGAGTCTTCAAGTACCTGCAAGCTGAGAAATTGAAGAGCTAAACAGACCACAAGAGGCTCGTTCACTTCTACTTCTGATATCGTCAGGTAAATTTGCATTTTCCATTTCAATGAGAATCCTTAGGAGCTTCCAAAACCCCCTTGTGAAGTAAAATGTTGTTATTCATAATTTTCCTCGGAAGATCTTAAGAATACAAGCAGTTTTTATTATAAAGGATAACTATTATGGAACTTTGATCAGATAAATTTATTTCAAAAGAATTCATTGAAAATAAAATGGCGATCTTTAAGCCACATCCTCCGAGTTCTCAGCGTCGAGCATGGCTCGGAAACAAACTTTTGCAGGAAATAGAAAACCAGGCTAAAAAAAAAAAAATCAAGATTGGGGAAAATGATGAAATAAACCGGTGCAAAATTCGATTATAAATACAGCAAATAAAACCAAACAAATTTGCTCCAAAGCTAAAATTAACATAAAAGACAAAAGCACTTGTTCATGCATTTGCTTTAAATTCAGCAGTCGATCAGGCATTGTGTTTTGATTAATACTTGTTCATGCTGTTGTCTTTATAAATTTGTTGGTAGCAAATAGTGGCATTTCAAGAAATAGTAGCATTGTGGCAATTGTTGGTACATTTCATGACATGTCTTTAATAAAAGAAAGTCTAACTAGATCAATCTCTATGATTTATCTCCTTCATGTTGGTTCTGAGATGGTCTGGCGGGGGTGCTGGGACGAGCGTTTCGTCTTGTTGTCATCATTTAATAAAAGAAAATCCAATTGATTGAGACGAGCGTTTTATTTTTTATCATCATTTAATAATAAAAAGTTCGTGCAATAACAGCAATGCGGCAAATGTTGGTACATTTCATGGCATGTCTTTAATAAAAAAAAAACCTATGCAATAATAAAATTGTTACGGTATAACTTTCGAATTATGAATTTAAGTCAAAAATAATTTCTTATAATACAAGATAATATCGCAAAAGGACCATCTAATTTGTCAAGAATAAAAATTTATGAAAAATAAAATTATAATTTCAATACTTCGGCAATTTTTATTTTTGGAATACAAAATAAATAGGACTTTGAATCCTGATTCTCCAACAATATGAGATTTGAATTTTGGAATAACAAAATTGGTGGATTTGTGCTTAAGCATTCCTACAAATCATGAGACCAAAGAATTTTGTAATGTAATATTGTAATACCAAATGTATTCCTGTGGTTCCAAATACGAGACAGTGAATCACAATTCTCATTTATCCTAACATGAAGTGTCAGCCTCCTTGCTTTCCTCCATAATAACATGAAACATTCTGTTCAAATTCACATGTCTTGATCACTCATCACTCCATTTCATTCCCACCATTTGAATGACCATAAGTCACTGTTGAGCTTTGAAAGGTAAAAATGTTATTGGGTGATTGCATCATGTTGGGGGTGATTGAAGTTGTTGATATATTGTATACGTCTGCTCTTGTTTTCTGAAAAAGAAACAAACTTTCTGAGTGACCATCACTTTATAACCAACGACGCTTAAAGAGCCTACTACAACCAAAATTACCAAACAGCTAAATGCAAGCAGATCAATCAGCAGATTAAATGGCGATGCACTTTGAAATTTCTCATTCCTTCTCACTCTGCGTTCTCTCAGTCAACAAGGGCAAAGACTGCACACTGCATATAATATATGGCCTCCTGCATTCAACCCAAAGGGAAGAGCAAAATGATGATTGCAGGCAGATGAATTGATGATGCAGCACAGGCACAGCTTAAGGCAGCTCTAAATACCATAATTATTGCTCTCACTGCGTTTGGCTGTGATACTGTGGCGTACATGCATGCCATGCATGGCAGCCAGCAGCACAAGGAATCTGAGAGTTGTATAAGAAATAATGATCACTAGTGGAATATCGCCACAGATGAGTGACTTTCTTTAATCACAATTTCTGCATCAAAAGCAGTCAAAGCTGACACTGAAATCATTAAATTAAGCCTCGCTGGGGATTAGAGTACTGCCTGTCCTTCAAATATGATAACCAGTAGAAGTATGGCAGGCATTTTTTTTTGTGTTTATACTTTTGAATTGATAGAATATTAGGGGAAAATCATGAAACAGGGGAAGAGAGGAATTATAATTGTGTTGTTTATCCCTGATTTCTATGAATGATCTTGTTATTTATCTTGTATAAATAATAAAATATATAATATGAAAGAATATAACCTATCATTTGTCAAATCTTATTTGGTGTTTCTGAATCGGATTTAGTATTTAGGATTTGAGCTTTCAACCTAATATACTGTTTATTTTCAACATATAAATTTCCTTCTTCAATTTAGGATTTAACTTTTCAACGTATAAATTTCCTTCTTCAATTTAGGGTTTAACTTTTCCTAGCAATGTAGGGTCTAACTGTTATAATATGTAAAAACTGGTTGCTAGCTTTTATAAAGTATCCTTATCTTATATTAATTTTGCTTATAGGAGAGTAAAATCTAATTCAAATAATATTTTAATGAGCAAAATAAACAAAGAGGACTCCATGACAACCATTATATTTCAAATTAATATTATTTGGATCGGTCATGTAGAAGTTGTAGGATTGAGTGCACGTGAGAAGAGAGTGCCTCACGTGTTTTAAAAATTTTCTTTTCATTTTTATAATTCGTTCGGAAAACACGAGTACACAGCGAAAAAATAATTAATCTAAAATAACTGAAAGAAAGTACTCATTCGGTTTACTTAGTTCGCAGCCCAACTGAATATTACTCCAAGGTCCACGCCCCTTTGGGATATTTTCGGCGAGCAATCCACTACTATCCTCTTCCGGGAAACCTCTGAAAGAGCAATCAATCACAAAATGAGGAAATTATAACAATCCTACACTTCCCTATGCAATAATAGTAATAAATAATAATTTGTTACCCAACACGATTAGATGAACGATGACGATCTTGGGTGTTGGCGAAGATTGTTGGGGGAGCTCGACTCGGGTGTTTGCTAAAACTCATTTTGTAAATATACACAGCAGAAAATAAAAATAATATAATAAACTAATTTTATTATATCACACACACCACACACATGCAAGGATATAACATGCTAGATATGATCACATATTAAAATTTTATGGAAAGTAAATTTACGTTAGGTATACCTGACGGATGACACGAAGGGGAAATGACATCAATTAAGCGACGCTCTCGAAGCTTCGCCACTATTCGTATCCACGCCAAGTGATCTTCAAGATGACTTTTGAAGTCACTTTTGTCCTCGCGAAAGGTACTAGCCTTGCGTGAGAAGACGAGGTTTGGTGTCCGGTAGCATACGCAACCAAACGACATCAAAACGAGAGAGCAATCGAAAAAATAGTCTACTGTCCTCTCAGAAAATCCGATGTGAACAGGTCTTTCCTAAGCTTTCCGGCGTCTAAATTTTGCTGACAAAGAGGTAACAAGTACCCCTAAATGTCGGGTATCCGGTAGCAATGTTTGCTCGCCAAAAATGAGGTGAAAGGAGGCCGGGAAGGCGCTGAACGACGGGCGGACAGAATCTGTCCGCTCGGTCTTTGTTTGCTCGGTGGCACTCTAACGCCCGGAGGGAACACCTCCGGAGACCTTCTGACGGGTGGGAGGGTTGCTGGCCGAAGGGTGGTGGTGGTCGGAGGGGCTAGGGCCCGCGAACCAAGGAGAACAAGTCTCCTTGGTGGCTTGTGGTCAACGACACAAGAGAGGAGAGGGAGGAGAGAATTAGCTTTCCAAAACCTAATTACAAAATTAATAAATTGTGTTATGTTTTTTTCTCTTCTATATCAATATATAGATCCTCTTAGATGGGTTAGATTAGAAAGTCCAAACCTGACTCAATTTCCTTAATTAAAATTTAACCCATTAAGCTTTTGGTTTGGTTCAAAACTAAAACTCTCTTAATTAAAAACCAAACAAATTTTGGTTTATAATTAAACCAAAGATGGTCTAACTTGTCTTCAAAAGACGTGGTCCATCCATACTTCCGTTGCATCACTCTTATTTCCATTTTTGCCCTTCGTCTGGTCCAAACAGACTTAGTCTCTCTCAATCTAAGAATCTAATTCTCAAACTCATTTTAAATATTTCGGATAAACTCGTAGTACGTGTGACCCAATAGATTTTCGATTTATCTTGATCGTCCATAATTAACCATTAATCATGGATTAATCATGAGTGACACCTACTAGTACATCATAATCTCTAATTAACTAAAAAATCAACGGTTGATCCCAAAACATCTTCTGAAACCTTTCAGTAACTACAATGAGTCGTGTCTCGTTCCTTTCACTCATTTTATACCCACTTGGTTCAGGACATGGTCTGAGTATCTGTCCCCACTAGACTGACTACGTCACACCTAGCCTAAGTAATACTTACTCGTTCTGTGGATTCAAATTACTCGTACATGTATCCAAGAGTACAATACTCTTAACACATGATGCTTTGGACAAAGACTTTGAGTAATAATCCTGACAAGCGGTCATAGAGTATACGTCTCCTCGCAAGTTGAGATGAATCATCTGTGAGTTATCCAAACATCTTCAGACACTTTGACTTATACTCAAGCATCCCAGGGTCACACCTCCAAGGAGATGCTTGCTTAGGATGTCAAAGTATGAGTCTCCATAATCAAGGTGACTTGAATACCTCAAGTCAAAGGAAACTTGTACTTGAACTACAGTAAAAGTTTCATTGACATATCTATAGATATGTAGAGAATCATATGAAGTCTTACAACAGGTCACTCCGATGAACTAGTTATCATAACTAGCATCCACGTTTAACTCTCGACATTCCAATGTCTCCAGCTAGTGAGGAACAATTGCTTGGTTAGACCAAGAAGTATAACCTATGCTAGTCTCGCAGAATCAATGATATCCAAACACATCAATTCGTCGACTAAAAAAGATTTCAATGCATTGATAATTACACATGTAGAGATGCTCACTAGTTGTGATCCAATCACAAGTTCTCTCATGCTATAAATCATATTGTGGACATTTAGTAAGTGAGTTTAAGATCCAATCATATGTACAAAATATATATACTCAAATAGTAAATCTTTATTTATCTAATAAATAGGTACAAACCATAAGATGATTGCCTTAAGACATCTCTCAGATATAACATAATATCCCCCAGCGAGATTGGATTTCTCATATTATCAATGTGCTTAATAATATCCCTTGTGGGATTGGATTTCTCGTCTTGTCAATCTGCCCAGTAATATCCCAGCGTGATTGAATTTATCGTCTTATCAACCTACTCAGTAATATCCCCAGAGGGATTGGATTTGTTCTCTTGTCAAATTTCTCAATAATATCCCCTAGTAGGATTGGATTTTTTATCTTATCACAATCTAATATTCAGCCTCAACCTTCCTCCTACGGTCTAGCTTGCATACATTGTCCATGTGGAGATTCTCCTCAACGGTTGTCGTTTAACAGCCTAGCAAAGCCAATGGGTGTTCCCTAATAGCCCATCAGGAGGAACAACTAGCAGGCACGTGACATTTTACAAGGAATTTTGTTAGAGTATGGTCCAACGGTTGTTCCTTAACAGCTTGGCAAGGCTAACGACTATTCTCTAACAACCTATCAGTGCTAATAGTTGTCCCTTAATAGCTTGGGGAATGGTTGACAAACACGTGGCCTGCTACGTACAGATTCTTTTCCACACCAGCTATATAACAACCAACGAAGGTAGCCTAAGGTATATAACGACCTACGAGGAATTCTCACGCGCGGAGGCAACTCTTCTCCACGAAACTCTCTTTCTTTCTTTCTTTCTTTCTCTAGCGTCTTCGCGAGTCCCTCACTTTCTCATCTTGGTGCTGACTTGAGCATCGAAATGATCATGTCGGTAACACCAGACAACCCTAAAGTGCTTTACTTCTTAGGCCACCAAATCTTGGACTTTTAGGAGGTGGACGCAGCTTCAGGAGAGGAGGAGCCCGAGCAAGTGAAAAAGATGCCAACAATTATATTTAATTTTATATAATTAATATATTAGATATTCCCACTATTTATAGTATGACTTAACATAAATTAGTTATCCATTTTAGATTTTATGTAAGTATCAAATATAAACTTCCACTACAAAAAAAATAACCAATACCGACGAGAATTTCCATCGGTATTCCGCCGGTAGAACCATCTAACGACGGATTAATGACTGAAATGTAAATGTTGTAAAATATTGGGTCGTAGCAAATATTACTGACGGAATTTATTTTCAGTCGGTAATTACCGACAGAATTTTTTTCCATCGCAATAATTACCGACAGAATCCGTATATCCGTCGGAATATCGAAATCCGTTGGTAATCACCAACGAAAATGATGACCCGTCGGTAGCATATAGATAAAAAATCACTGTTTTGCATCGTAATTACCGACGGAAATCATAATTTCTGTCGGAAGTATATCGAAAAAAAAATATTATTTTGTATCGTTGCTTTCCGACTGAATCATATTTTCCGTTGGTAATTATCGAAGGAATCCTGATTTCCATCAGTAATTACCAACGAAAAACATGATTCCGTCGGTAATTACAGAATACCACAAGCAAAAAAAATTTGTATTATCTTTTCCTCTTTACATTTTCTATAAAACTAAACCATCACACACAATGGTATATCACAAAATACACATTCGAACATATTCAAACACACAATAGATAAATAAAATATCCATAGTATCACAAACAAAAAAAAATATCACAAACAAATCATATTACAATAAAAAATTATCAAAAATAAATCATAGCATCACAAAACATATTCATGATACAATTCATATTGAAAGTTTGATACAAATCATCATTCTTAACAAAAAAACAAATCATAGCATCACAAACGTATTTTCCGACGGAAATTTATTTCCGTCGATATTCACCGACGGAATTTAATTTCCGTCGATAGTTTCTGACGGAATTAAATTATGTCGGTGAATACCGACAAAAATTTAATTTTGTCGATAATTCCGTCAGTATTATAATATTTTCTTGTAATGTTCACTCTTGCAATGAATCTCGAGTTTGTCTTTCTTGACTTACTATAATACATCACATTATTATTATTTGTGTTTATCAATATTATTGAGTGAGCTTTTTCAATAATGAAATATATGAAGATGATACTTTGTAATAAAATGGAAGATTTTCTTGAAGATTATTTGGCATTTTAAAATGAGATTTAGTCAAAAATATAGATGTAAATTTTGTTATAGGTGAATTTTATATTTTAAAATTTTGTAGAGCATAATTTTATTGATTTTGTTTTCTCAAAGTCA
Source organism: Hedychium gardnerianum (assembly GCA_038050645.1). Taxonomy (NCBI): domain Eukaryota; kingdom Viridiplantae; phylum Streptophyta; class Magnoliopsida; order Zingiberales; family Zingiberaceae; genus Hedychium; species Hedychium gardnerianum. Next base: position 1,091,079 of record JBBUKS010000017.1, read on the forward strand.
ACTCGTTTTAACAATATAAACTTGATTTTTCATGTTCTCCCAACGACGTTTGTTTTGTCAGATTGGTTGAGATTTTCCATGTTCTCCCAATGACCTTTGTTTTGTCAGATTATGATTCGTTGAGATTTTCCATGTTCTCCCAAATGACCTTTGTTTTGTCAGATTATGATTCGTTGAACTTTTACGTGGGTAAATTGGATTTAATGTAGCGTTATATTGATCATTTTAATCGGTAAACATGTACAATAACATTATTCATCGGAATCATCACGGAACTGTCAGGCCGTTCTGGAACGAGAAGGCCTGCCGTGGTTCTAAAGTTTCGGTTGATGACGTGGCTTATTTTGGAATGTCATTTTTCAGCGTTATAATGATCGGAACGGATCTATTGAAACGGCCGAAATGAATTGAACATGTTGATTAATTGATTAAGAAATTTTAAATTTTATTTTTTTTATCTGATATTGTTTTTCATTCAATGGATAATTTAATTAATTAATTATAATTTATTTTTCATTATATATATACTTTTTTATGTTATATTATTATATGATAAAATATATTTATCATTATATTTTTTTCATTAGGTTATATTATTGTATGATAAAATATAATTATCATTATATTTTTTATTATTTTTTTTTAGTTCCATGATGTATTAATTCGTGTCGCGACCATTCTACAACATGATATTGGAATTGAAATAATAGTATCCGCGATCGTTCCGGCGAACCATGATAAACAAAATCCATGACGAGAAGAATCCCGTTCTTCGTGTACACCCTCTTCAATCTCACGCCTACTCTCTTTTCGCTCTCCTACGCCGGCGATACCTTAACCCTTTCCTAGCCTCTCCTCGACACTTCCGAAGCAACCTTGATCTCAGACAACGGTACCTTCGAGCTGGGTTTCTTTAGCCCCGTTGGCTCCAGCAACAGCTACGTCGACATCTTGTTCCATAACGTCTCCCTGCAAATCGTCGTATGGGTTGCCAACCACAACCGCCCGATCACAGATGGCTTGGGCCTCCTTTCGCTCACCACAAACGGAAAGCTTGTTGTCTCCGACAACATCTCCATCGTCTTGTGGTCTTCCAGCTCACCGGCACTCGCACAACTCCTTGACAACGGGAATGAAGTTGGCGACGTCGACAGTAGCCGTTATGCATGGCAGAGCTTCGACTTCCCGACGGACACACTCCTCCCGGGCATGAAGTTGGGGTGGAATCTGATGAGCCGACACAACTGCATCCTCACGGCATGGGTGAGCACCAGCGACCCGGCAGTGGGGAACTACACTTTCGGCATGGACTTGCACGACGATCCCCAGATATTCAGGTGGGTGGGCACGCAGCAGTATTTGCACTACGAGCCATGGAACAACCTCTACTTCAACGACGTCCTGGAGATGATGTCCAGCGATATGTTGGACTACAACTTCGTGATCGACGGCGAGCAGGTGTTTAGCTACACCATTTGTGATCCCATGTTGATCAGGCAAATGCTCATCAATCCGATGTCCGGCGCCATAGAAGGCCTTCTGTTGACCAAGGACAATCAATCATGGAGCACGTGGACGGTAGTGCCAAGGAACACCTGCGACCGCACCATCTCCCTCTGCGGCCCCAACGGCCTTTGCTACTGATAGAGAGGTAAGCTAAGGTGGGTTCATGTAGCGGGTCTTTGACGCAGTTAATAGAAAAGTCATGTGGCAGGATCAAAGTTTGATCAATACAGGGATCATGTGACACTTTCTAAAAAAAATAATTGGTCAACATAGCCTCCACGGGGCATATCAACAAATCTCGTGGCTGATCCCGAGTCCTGAAGGATCCCGACTCCTAGTTGATCATGACTCCTGACTGATCCGGACTCCTAGAGGATCCCCACTCCTGGCTGATCCTGACTCTTGGCTAATCCCGACTCCTAGCTGATCCCGACTCCTGGCTGATCCCGACTCCTGGCTGAGCCCAACTGCTGGAGGATCCCGACTCCTGGCTAGTCCCGACTCCTGGCTGGTCCTAACTCCTGGCTAATCCCGACTCTTGGCTGGTCCCGACTCCGGGTGGATCCCAACTCTGGGTGGATCCCGACTCATCGACTTCCCGGCATACGATAATTACTAATATTAAAGGACACGACGATTACAAACACACTCTTTAATGCTCCTTAATATTCATTAAATATTTCTTAATGTTCATTAAATACTTCTTAATGCTCCTTGAAATGACCTCTCTATATAAAAGAGGGGAAGACATCAAAAGAAATAAGACGGGGCTCTAACCTTACTTTATGCATATTTCTCATTTTTTATTTTTCATTACTATAAAATCTCCATGCTTACTTAGGCATCGGAGGGACCTCACCGGGTACCTCCCGGTGAGTCCTATGATGCTTGTTACTCTTCGTAGGAAATCATCGTGCTACGGGAAGAAATCAAGGACACTACAAAAATATCAGCTTTTAGCGACGGAATTTTCCGTCACTAATCGGTCGCTATGTAACAGTAGCGACCGATTAGCGACGGAAATTTTCCGTCCCTAAAAA
>JBBUKS010000017.1:1093724-1115658 GCA_038050645.1 Hedychium gardnerianum
AACTCTTAAACCACCTTCTCATCTAGCTAGTCATCAACGACAATTAAACTTTTTTTAATCTTAATTTCTTCCTAACTCAATTTCATTACGTGGATTAGTGTAAGATGATGATCTAGCCCGATAAGGATCCCACGAAATGACACGTAGTTTGATGGGTACATATTCATATGGTTGACTTCGGAGTCTTTTATATTTCATTTTTATATTTTTGATAATTTTTGGAATCATTTATTTCACGCGTTAAATCAATTCAAATCGTTGGAATTTAGTGCCATGCTTTGCGCGTCTTGACTCCAACTCGATCACTAAGTCAAAGTCTTCTAGTCATTTTAAATGCATTTTATTGTTTGCAAGTACTTTTTTTTTATAAAAAAATGCCCACTAGAATTTTTAAATCACCATTTAGCGCTTTTTCAATCTAAATATATTCAACTGTTTTATCAACTCATATAGATAAATTTTTGAAATATTCAAATTATATATTCTAATTTGAAAATTATTATATCATGTACCCAATTCAATTTTTATCCTATTACGATTTTCAATCGATTAAATTTTTAAAAAATAATAATCGATTCGTGTTTAAAAAATTATTGCTCTTAATATAGTGAGTCAAATTAATGTTTGAGAGCATGTATATAATTAAGAGAATTAGATGAATACATCGGATCTTGTTTCATGTCATTCTGAGTTCTCTAGTTCAATTAATCGATTTTGATCGAAATCGACTGATCGATTTAGAGAGTTCGGAATGACATGAAACTAATTTTTATATATTTGTCTAGTTTTCCTAATTAAATAAATGCACTTAAATATTAATTTGACCCACTATATTGAAAACAGTGATTTTTTGAATACGAATTAAATTTTTTGGACACATTCGTATTCAAAAAATCATTGCTCTTAATATATTAGGTCAAATTGATGTTTGAGGGCATGATTATAATTAGAATAACTAGATGAAATCATAGGATTTAGTTTCACGTCATTCCGAGCTCTCTAGGTCTATCAATCAATTTTAATCGATTTCGGCCCAAATCGATTGATCGACCTAGAGAGCTAGGAATAATATAAAACTAGTTCTTATGTGTTTATCTAGTTCTCTTTATTATATAAATATCCTCAAATATCAATTTGACCCATTATATTAAGAACAGTGATTTTTTGAATACGAATTAGATTTTTCGAATATATTTATGTTCAAAAAATCACTTCTCTTAATATATTAGGTCAAATTCATGTTTGAGAATATAAATATAATCAAAAGAACTATACGAACTCATAGAGCCTGATTTTATATTATTTCGAACTCTCTAGACCCATCAGTCGATTTCGACTAAAATCAATTTATGGACCTAGAGAGCTCAGAATGACATGAAATCATGTTCTATGTGTTCATTTAGTTGTCTTCAAACATCAATTTGACTCACCATATTCAGAATAATAATATTTTAAACATGAATTGATTATTTTTTTAAAAAATAAATAATCAATTACTTCAGTAGCAATCGATTGGAATAATAATAAGGATAAAAATGAAATTTGATATATAATTTGATAATTTTAAAATTATGATTCATAATTTAGATATTTCAAAGTAAAAAACTATTATTAATTTTAAATGTACTTGCGCCTTGAGGATATCGAAAAGACAACAAATAAATTAGGATTTGAAAATTATAAAGTATGATGTAATCATAGATTATGATTATTTAAATAAATAAATAATTTTTAAAATTTGTTCTAATTTTTCATTTTTATTTTTGTTATCTTTGACATAAAATTTTAAAAATTTTCTCTCCCTCTCCTAATCAAACAACAAATATTTTCATAATCTTTTCCTTTATTTTCTTTAGATACAAAGCCTTTTCATGCCCTATTAAAATTTTCTCACTCTCCTTATGCCTAAAACAAAGATTTTTGGCAAAAATCAAAAGAGAGGATCAAATTTTACAAATCATCCAAAAATATTAGATGGTGTTCCTCTCATAATTTTATCTCAAAATTATCTCTTAACTAGTGTTATTGTAGAAGTTATCAATAGTTATTACAATGTATATAGGGTGAATGTAGGATTTAGGATTTATAATGTATAGAAGTTATCCTTACAACTATTTAAAATTATTTTGATAAAATTTAAATAATTTTAACTAAATTAATAAATAATATTTTTAATATAATATTATTTAGATATTTTAAATCCTAAACATTAAACTCATACTAAATACATTATAGCAGCTATTAGTAATTTCTACACGTTATAATAGCTACCGAGTTATTTTTACATGATATAAATCTTAAATTTTAAATTCATCTTAACTACGTTGCAGTAGCTACTGAGTAACTTCTATATGTTGTAGTAATTACAGAGCAACTTCTACACGATATAAATCTTAAACTTATTCTAAACATTTTGTAGTAGCTATCAGATAATTTCTACACGTTGTAGCAAATATCCGATAACTTCTACATATTGTAAAAACTATCCAATAGCTTCTATAATAGCGTTGGGTCAAAGGATAATTTCACTATAAAATCATAAGAAAAATACTCATTTATTTTTTTTTTAAAAAAAAACTCAATTGATGCTTCTCTTGATTTTAATTTAGGACGTCCTTCTAATTTTTGCCCAGGATTTGTTTTTTATTTATCAAAATAAGTATTTCAAATTCAAATAATCATCCAAAAAAAAAGTTTTAATCAATCCAAAATTACTAGTTGCAAGATAAATCAACCCACAAACAAAAGTCAAAGTCCACCGAATAAAATATTCAGTCAGCATCACGACAAGTCCTCCTACCCATTAATTAAAGTAGCAGCAAGTTTCATGCTGGTTATAATAAATATATATGTAGCCATTAACTTGCTAGGAAACTTCAGAAACCACTTGCAGCATTTTCTTGATAATAATATATGTGATCATTAAGGAACCCAGCCAAGCATGAAGTTGTTCTCCTCAACAGCAAGATTCCTGGCCATGACAGCTTCAGATGGCACGAACTGATGATGCCTGTTTTTTTTTTTTAAAGTTTATTTATCAGTAATTTTCAGTTAAAAAATTGCTGTGTTCTTGACTTATGAGAACTGAAACTGACCCTATACACAGCGTTGGTGCATGATCCATGTTGGGATTTCCTTGCATAGAGAAGGAACTCCCAGCCACTGCAGCTGCTCCATGGTCACAAGTTGCCCATGGTGCTTGAAGAGCCCTGAGGGTGGCACCTTCTGCCTCAAGCTGGAAACAGAAATAGGCACAGGGATGATCGATCGATCAGTTGAAACATTAATTTGCCTTTCTTGCAATCTCTAGCTACCTACCTGCTCTTTCAGTTGCTTGTTTATCTCTCCCAGACGACGTTCCTACATGCCACCACAGGAATTGGAAGTAGATTATTTTCATGAAAGTAGTTGATCAGAGCTCAAAGTTTGCTTACTTTCTTGCGAAGTTCTTCCATCTGTTCCAGCATCAGCTGAGTCTGCACTTAAAATGATTCAAAAAAACAAATGAAGAGATATTATAGAAGGAAATTTGAAGAAAAAGTTTAATTAATGACCTTCCTTTGCCTGGCCTGTGAGAGTGCAGATTCAAGTTGCCTTTCCAATTGTTGCAGTTCTTTCACACTCAGTGGGCCGAGGTCTTCTCCCAGCAAATGCCTTCATTAATACCATGATTAACGTAATAATTGATAAAAATTTCATTGTATACATGACAATGTATATGATGTACCTGAAAAATTAGTGTAAACTTTATCCTCCATGCAACATAAACACTTTTTATATCTAAACTTTTCTTATGCAATATTACTCGATTACTAATTCTCTTGATAGGATGAAATAATTAGTAGCTTATTTAGTTGTCATATAAACTCACGTACGTAGATGAATGAAACAGTGCAAACATAGAGATAAATAGTTTAGGAATGAGAAAAACCTTTGTGAGCGTTGCAGGGATTCAAACTTTGCCTTTAGCTTCGACATTTCTTGATACCAGTTCTGATTGTGCCAAAATCAAGATTAAGATAGTTCAATCAAGCATCCATTTAAAATCTATTTGTCAAGAGGATTTATGTGGTGATAATTTATGATAAAAGTTGCAATGAATTGTTCTTTAGCATATATACTTCAATTGCAAGAGTTTGAGTATTAATCATCTTTAGATAGAATAATTAACAGTTACAAGCTTATTTGAGAGAATTTATGTGTTTATTCAAATGTTAACAAATACTTTAAGATGATATGATTCATCTCGCAATTAACATAATGAAAGTGATAAACACCAAAGAGTATTTACCTGTGCTTCATGATTAGCAACATTGGTGTCCTGAGAGGTGTAACAACAACGTTGATATCGCTCTAATGTTTTGCTTGTTCTACAATAACAACATTAGCATAACTTGATCAACAGAAAAGTTGAAATTTAAAATGCATTGAAACAAATGGCTCAATGTGCTAATATGATAATCACAATATTAATTGCATGTATGAGCTTCAACAATGTATATGAAGTATTTTTTTTCTCCAACTTAAAAAATTATGTTTTGCCATGACAGACAATGAGGTTAAACAATTTCCATAAGAGACACTAACTCTTAAAAAATGATTTTAACACCTCTTCTTTGCTTAATTAAAAATGAATACCAGCTATTGTTTATACAAATTGTGAACAATATATTTTTTTTTCCTCTCTTAAATCTCAGTTAAAACATATCTATTTCTTCAAATCAACTATAACATTATACTCTTGTGACTGGAATAATTAAAATTGGAAATAGGGATGATAAAGCTGTAGAAACCATCAGTTTGAGATAACAATTATCATGCATAATTAATTAATGCATGAGAATACTATGAAACATGGAACTTCTACAAAGTTCACATATTTAAGTTAGCTTCAAACATATAATATCTGGACAAAAACACACCAAAATCTGCATAGTTTGTTCTTACTGATCAAGAGATTCATCTGCATGACTACTTTACCAGTTGAGGAGTTCAGAAAGAAGATCTTACTGAGAAGATCATAACTAGTTATCATAATTTTTTCTCCAAAGATCTGTGTAATATTTCTGTTCAAGAAGGTTAAAGAAGAGACTGGACAGGGAAAATGGAATAAGTTTGGGAGGAAGCAAGATCCAAGAGATAAAAAGAGAGAGAAGCCTAAGATCCAGCTGAGGCAGGAGAGCAGGCATGCGACGTCTCGAAAAGATATATGAATCCGTATGACAAACCAACTTAAAGAAGAGGTCAGAAACTCATACACAGAAATAGAAACCATGCGTTAAAATCTTCTTTCTCTTTCTCCTCTTCAGCAGCTCATCTTTCTCGAGAAAGATATTTATTATGCATATGGATGATCTTGGTTGGAGAAGACAGCAAGTTCAAAAATTTAACGTTTTTAAGAGAGATCGAAAGGCTAAAAGCAAAGTAAAAGATGCAAGAACAATTGATGGCCGCTACTCAAGCAGCAAAAAGCAGGCTTCGCTTTCTCCTCATCGTCCCTCTCCTTAGCATGAAAATGGCAAGAACTAACCTAACCAAGCCTTCGATCCACGGTTTGAAGCTTTAAGGTCGTGCCAGAGTAGATAAAAAAGAGATCTTGGCGGCCAGAGACAGAGAAATGAAACTCGAGCAAAAGCTACATACCCGACGCTGCCGAACTCGTAGAGCTTGCCGCGGGTGGAGAAGATGATGAGCGCGACCTCGGCGTCGCAGAGGACGGAGAGCTCGTAGGCCTTCTTGAGCAACCCGTTGCGGCGCTTGGAGAAGGTCACTTGCCGGTTGATTTTGTTCTCGATCCGCTTGAGCTCCACTCTTCCCCTCCCCATCTTCCTCGCCGCCGCTGCTACTGCTATACTGCTACTGCTGCTGTGAAAAGAGAGGAGAAGAGAGATTATAATGGAGCAGTGCTGAGAGAGAATATGGGAGGGGAGGAGGTGACAGGGATAGGCCACACAACCAGTACTGTTCCCATTTCTTTCCAAGATTGCTCCTTTTCGAATCCACCTTGATTAATTACGCTAACCACTTCAAAATTAGTTTTTTCCCCTGATTTAATCAAGAAATAGAGGGTGAAGTCTAGGTATTACCCTTCTGAGATTACTAGGTCGGAGGTGGAAGCAATCGAGCAGCGCGACGGGGGCAGAATCCAAGAAAGCTTGTTGTTAAACGTGCCATCTCCTGGTACGCGAATCAACCTCTCGTCAAGGCGAAGCAGCAGCACCCATCAATCAGCAAAAGCTTCTCCCCGCATTCAATGGTGGCGCCATCCTGAACAGTAACTCAAGTACGCCCAATTTGATCTGTTATCGCTGCCTCGCAAGCATTATCGAGCGATCTAACCAAACAAACAGAAAAGATTATTCTATTTAGGCATTACCTCGAACACTTTACGAACATCCACACACACACACAAATCGTTCTTTTCTAGCATCGTTTGCAGCAAGCGAGAGCGGATTAGGGAAGATCCGAGCGCCATGGAGCTATCAACATCCCGGAATCGTCCATTTCGCTAATGCCAAGGTCACTCACTACTTCCTCTTCTCTTTCTTCCATTTCTATGCCGTACTGGATTCATAGCTGCGGACCTAACTAGGCCACACACTCTACGGGAGGAGGAGGAGGAGAGATCTCTCCGCATCCACGAGCAGGGCACACCAGATGTTTGACGTATGGCTTTGCGAACGTGATTCAATTCCAAGGAAGGAGAAGAAATCGGAAATGTGCAAAAACCAATCGAAGTACGAGGAATTCGTTACGAAGGAAGAATCTTTGAGTTCGGTAGGTGAGTAGCTAGGGTTTGATGATCTCATAGTGTAGGGCAGGGAGGAGGAGGAGGAGGAGTAGCCCTGCCATGAGCATGGAACCTAGGGTTTGTAAACTGTCAACTGACCTCGACAATTTTTTTTCATGAAAATTTTAAATTTTTTTCATGAGCCTCAGAAGCACATATCCAGTAGCATCACAATTTTTTCAAACTCCCCAAATATAATATATAATAAGCCTATCGAGCAACCCTGAGAGATCAATTTTAATATTGTAATAATTATGAATTATAATACGTAATAGTTAGAATTATATTGTAATTTTGAATAATAAAATGGGAAAAAAAATTGGCTTTATTTTGATTTTTATCCAACTAAAAATACACACAGCAGTTCTCCTGAAAAGAAATAGGGAGGACAGTAACAGTATTAGGGTTATTGATTCCTCCTCTTTCTTTCTCTCTCTCTCTGCTGGTTTAGGTAACGTAGTGGCTTGAATCCATATTCCCGCATAAATATATATATATAAGTATATATAATATATACAACAGCCTTAAAGTGAGGGCAGAGATATTCATGCATGCATTTATGCTTCCGTAGCTCATAATTTATCTATACGGACGTGGCGTCGCCGTCAGCACAGGGCTATGCATCACATGTGAGATGACACGCACTAATTCATCAGGTTAGTGCTGCAGTTCAAAATGGCTTTAGGGTGGATTTTTTTTTTTTTTTTTTTTTACTTTTGGAATAATATTAAATGATAAATCATCTTCTTAGTTTTTTTTTCGATATTTAAAAATTAAATTTTAATTTTAATAAATTAACGAATAAATTTTTTTTAATGATAATTTATAACCTAAGAACAAAATTTCTATAGAATTCAAGATTAATCGATTATAAACCACCTTAAAATTCACTTTCAGGTATTCGCACTTCTACTTCTCAAGTGTACACAATCAATGAACTAAATATTTTCTCTATTAGATGTGGCGGTAAAAAACAAAGTGGTTAATTCATATCGCGAGGGTTCGATTCTTATATTCGGTACATCATTACATCCGCGATATTCGAACTATTGATGATATTGAATCACCACGTTAGAACCTATTATACTTCTTAGATTTACTAGCAGTCAGGGCCGGCTCAAGGCATAAGTCATGCCTAGGGCTCCTATTATATTGGGGCCCATCAAATTATATATATGTGTGTGAGATTATTATTTTAAAAACATATGAGTTTAGATGATAAATATTTAAAATTATAGATAAAATAAGTTTTAGTGATTTATTTTCATCGATAATTTTAATTTTTTACTAGTCAAATTAGATTTAGTCAATAATTTTTATTTTTTTAATTTGATCAATAATTTATAATTTTTTTATAGATTAAAGTTAAATTTTATCGTTTTTAATTTTTTACTCGTTTAAATTAGATTTGTTTGTTAATTTTAATTTTGTACGGTTAAAGTTAGATTTAGTTGATAATTTTTTTAACTAAAATTTAATCCATACTTTTTAATTTTTTACAGATAAAAATTTAATTTACGGACCAAAATTAAATTTGGTTAATAAATTAATAATATTTATTGGTTATAATTATTAGTAATTGATATTTTTTTTAAAAAAATATTTTTGAAAGTCAAAAACATATTTAATATTGTATTATTATTTCTCTCTGAATTTTATCTTTTTCACATTTTTTCTTCTCCTTCATTATCATTTTTATATCGTTATTATTTTACTCTTGTTTCTCTACAAGTTATTATGCACACTCTTTTTTTATTTTTATTTTATAATTCGTTGTAGATATTTACTAGCTAAATAAATTTGATTAATAATTTATGAAAGTTAAAATTAATAAAAGACAGTTCGATGCACGAAATTCCCGCTAATACAAGATCTCGGAGAAGGGTCTATTGTACGCAATGACTATATCTACTACTCAAACTTATTATTTTTAGGTCACACAATAATAATTTTACTGTTATGTCAAGACTTTTTTTAATCGAAGTTAAAATTGATTGATATTTTTTTAAAAATAGCAATTAAAATGTATATTAATAATATTACAATAATATATTATTTGTTATCAAATTACTTAATATTTTTAATATTTTATTAATGAAATTTAATTTAATTTATTTAATTAAAAATATTGATAAATATATTATTTTATAATTTAAAATTATATTTGAAAGTTTAATATAATTTTCTAAATTTTATTAATAAAGAAGTAAGTTTTAATACAAGATAAAGTTATTGATATATGACATAGTTAATCACTAATTTCAATTGTGAAAAAATATTTTATGATATATGATTTTTTTAAAAAAAATATTAATAAAATTAAATGTCTCTAATAATAATATTATATATAAAAATTAATATTTTTAAAAAATATATATTAAGGTCTTAATTATTATTTTTTGCCTAAGGCCTCAAGAATGATTGAGACGGCTCTGCGGGCTAGCTAGACTAGCTCTCGTGATTTATCTCCTTCATGTTGATCAATTCGGCAGTCCTCACGGGATGGACTGAATGCTAGTGCATGAGTCGTTGTTATTATGAGGTCTGAAAGTCAAATCTTGACTAGTAGTCAGGTTCCTGCTTTCTTTCATGTACTAGTTACTGTCTGGATTAGTAAATTAACCTTCGTGATTTACTTTTTTCATGTTGATCCTGAAATAAATTGATAAATATATTGAGAGCGAGCGTTTTATTTTTTGCTAGTGTGTTGGATCAGTTTGGCAAATTTTCACCTCATTAACCACCCTCACTAGCCACGAGCCTGAAATAACCGATTATCTCAATCATTGGGTTGGTGGTCCAGCAAAGGTCCTGTCAGCCCATTAACGCAGTCGGGCCCATCGCCGACCATTTGATCGATCGCCGACGTCATCCATGACGGAGCCATCTTATCATTTCCATTCGGCAGGAAGTTCGCCAGCGCCACTACGGGTCGAGAGGTCGCCGGAATCGCAAACTCCGAAGGGTCACCGTCGCCCGAAAGGCACCGTCATTTGTCCTCTTCGGCGGAAGCGACAGCATCCTCTCGACTCACGCATAGTGGCTATGAGTTTTATCTTGTGATGGAGAGAAGTGGTGAAGGTGGTAGATCGAATGGAGTTTGATGGTGGCGGGATTCTTTGATTCGGCCCTTCTTGGACGCTTCGAAGACGACGACGGCGACGTAGCATCCAGTGCGGTGCAACTGGGAAGAGTACGCCCCTCCTATTCTGTGCGACCGGTAATAGCTCCTCTTCTTTTATTTTTCGATTAGCTTCTAAAATTTTAAATTCTTAAAATATTTTGTGAAATTTTCATTTTTATCGTTTACGCTCGATTTGTCCTATAGTTATTTTTCTTAAAATGGCATCGCATATATGAGGCATCATTTTATCTGCACTAAAAAATTGAGAGCATTTTGACAATTTAAATTTATTGGTTAAATTGTTAGGCGTGAAATGAAATAGTAATCGTAATCTAACAACGACAAAAAAAAAAGTCGAAGTCATGATAAGAATCTTCCCCAGGTCCTGCTCGACAAGTGTATAGCTGTGATTGGATTAACTAGTTTGCACCCGCGTGGGCCTGGGGCCTGCTATGGTTGGCCAGACCTCGTTGGGATTTATAAATATGGATTCCTGCCGCCGCAAAGCTGCAGCGGCGATGGCCACGGCGCGGAGGCATACCGCGGACCGACTCCTCGGCAGCTCGCACGGCCGCGCGACCGGCACCGACCTCCTGGACCTTGCCGAAGACGAGGTATTCTGGCCCGCCGGCGACTCCTCCTGGTGGCGCCGGCCAGACCCGGAGCGCTTCCGCCGCGAGGGGGAGGTAGACCGGTACGGGCCACAGCGGCGCCCCGCCGCAGCATCGTCGGCACCGGTGGTGGTGCCCGTCTGGCCCAGCTTCCTTAGCGACGGCCCCGCGAGATGGGAGGAAGAGAAGGAAGCAGAGGAGGACGACCGGTGGATGCCGCCGCACGAATACCTAGCACGGGCCAAAGGGAGGAGCAGCTCGACGTCGGTGCTCGAAGGCACCGGCCGGACGCTGAAGGGCCGGGACGTGATCCGGGTTCGGGACGCGATCTGGAGTCGGACCGGATTCTACGGTTGAAACGGGAGCGAGCCGGACCGGAAATAAAGCTGGTTTTCGGTTTTATTTACATACTGAATTATTGTTAGACTGTGTGAATTATTGGGTTGGGTTTTCGATCGAATTTGAGGGTTGACCGCCATTATCGTAGTCCATGTATAAATTAACTGACTCATATATTTTTGAATAAATCCATGGTCATATTACTCACGGTAAAATGACTTAATTCCTTTATTCTCGTTGACGTTGAAATGACCATAGCCACATATTCTTTTAAAAGACATAAATTCCAATGAGAACAAGTACGTTGAAGTAGAAATAAGCCATTCGAATGAGTTCCCCTTCATCGAGGAGGAACCCTATTCAATTCGCGACAAATTGATGAACAAAAATAGAGCCGGATCACTAATTTAATCATAAGATAAAGAAAATATTTGATTAGAATGGAATATTTTATATTTGCGAGGAAATAAAATTAAATTTACTCGAGGAGGCCAAAAGTGGAGCTGGAGCCCACAAAAATGATAGCCAATAGGAGCACTTGGGAAATGAACAATTGATTCACGTCAATACTTTTTTGAGAAAGAGACCGCTGGATTTTAACACACAAAAATAGTGTTTTCTTCATAAAATATTATTTTTTTTAAAAAAAAAAGAAATTAAAGAAGAACAAGTTAGAAGAAAAATTAAGAAAAAAAAATATTTTTCTGAAGATATAATGATTCAATAAAACAAAATTGGAATAGTAGTGGACAAGACAAGACATCTCGTGCAAGTGGGAATATCAAAGACTTTCATATTTCAAGGTTCATCATTGCTACGCAACTCGATTAGTTGGATAAGTCTCGGTGATATTAATTAGCGAGCATCAATAGTATCGAACATGACAGCCGATAAGATAAGAAATCATATTTTATATTTAATTAAATACCATAATCTGAAACCGTAGACTATTGAAGGTTGAAATACACTAATCCTATCAACAGTATGTGTTTTCTGCATTCACTTTCAAAATAAAAAAAGTTGGTAGTTTGCAGATCAATTTGTGATGACGTATTTCAGAAATATAAAAATATTTTTATATACTTAGAATTCAATTCCTGCAAAAATTTAGAGATAAAGAGTTCATCATTAAGAATGTCATTAGTTCTCTTAACAATCTAACATCTCTTAGTTATATGGAGACAAAGATAACTAGCAGATTATAATGGACGGCAAAACGTACCTGTAAATCCTATCAAAAGCCACATATCAAAATCAATAAAAATAAGTGGATGATAAAAAAGAAATCTGGAACTGACTTAATTCACTTTCATATAACTTCAGGTACGTTTAGATTTTTAAAAAAATTGATGAGAGCTTCAACTATCAGAGTAACTATGACAAAAGCTTCATATGAAATTAATTCCATAGCTTTTTAAAGTTATTCATCATTTAGAATGAAATTTCTCAAACAAAAAAACTACAAATTTAATTATCAAATTTTCGAAATTATGTACTTTGCAACGTAGAAAGAAAGAATGCATGAAAGTTGATCATTTGCATTGTTACAGTGATAAAAGCATCGCAATACGAAAAACAGTTATCCAAACTGGTACAAAATCAAGTAATGGAATCCAGATAAGTTCTTAACAGAATAAGGAGATTGGGAAAAAAAATCAAACAAAATGAAAAGGACAAATGCAAATAACCCTAACCAAAGAGAGAGATTGGATTCGCCACACTCCTAGTTGTTTATGTGCTCCGAAACAAAATCTGGAAAGATCAAAGAATCAATTTTGGCAGAGTCCAGATCAAGGAAGGAAGAACGAATCATACTGGTGCCTTTCGAAAACAAATTCAATATTACGAGTCCCGTATAAGAAAGATATAAGAAAAGAGAGTTCGATCACGGCATTTAGTTTTCCATTCTTCTTCAACAAAAACAAAAACAAAAACAATCTTCTCTTTCTTCGCGGAAACAATCTCGACCAGAATTCCAAGCTACCAATTGTTTCCGCGGCCAGACAAGTAGCTGATGATGACGGCACCGTCTCCGGCAGAAGCGACTGGGACGAGGTGGACGTGGAGGGCGGCGGGAGGAAGAAGGTCGGATTAGGGATCAATAAATATAGAAGCCACATGCAGGTGGTGAGCAAACGAGGAAAGGCGGCTGTGTTGCCCTAATAGATACTGTTCTTACGCCGTAGATTCATGGGCTAAAATTGGACCGTTAACAGCGGGCCATATGTTTAAACATGGGCTATAAATATATCCGAATTGCTGTATTAACAGTTATTTGGTCATTCGAATAAATATACATTTAAATTTTAATTCTACTTTGCTAAATAATTTCTGCATTCGATAAATTAGCTGGTTTCCAAATTCTATTCAAAAACTACAAAATTTTTTAATATACTTATCATCTTATACTTCAAAAACTACCTCTAGCCCAACAATGGCAACTTTTCTGATTGTTACTAAACCCTAACCAACTAGGACATATTTGGCATTCAATCAATATTTGACACGTTCAGTTTTCCTAGTGGTTTAGGGTTTAGTAACAATCAGTACTTGTCAAGTCAAAATCCTTGGTTTCCGCCAGTTTCTATGGTCCACGTAATTGCACATGCATACATATGTAGATTGAATTGCCACCTAATCGCACATGCATTCATTTGACTCCACATGCTTAACGAATAGTATGTGCGTCAGATGATGGCTAGGGTACGACACCAAACTCCTCCTTGGAACAGGAAAGGAAACGCTGGAAAGAAACATTAGCAACTGTTGATGATATCACCCAATTAAGTGCAAATATATACCTGATTCTTGTACCTGTTTGTCTCTATCAACGAGTCTGATAATTGTCTAGTTGTAGCTAGATCTACCATCTGTTTTAGTTGGATAATTAAGTTGTAGCAGGTAGAAGCAACTAGCAATTCTAGTCAGTATAGATGGAACTGAAAACCAAAGCTACGACTTGTAGCAAGCCATGAGATCTCTTCACTAAATCATTAACAACGTTGATTAGAATGAGAGTTTCAATATTTTGTACATGACGTGACAGGGCAAATTCAAATATATATCAACCATCGTACACTTGCGCACAGTGCTCGACGATAATGAACAATTAAAAACTCGATACATTGGCCGAGATGCTCGCTGCTGCTCCTAATTAACTGCAGTTAATTAATCAGTAAAGCTTCATCAGGAGTAGTGCAGTGGTCCCGTGAAACTTTTTGTGCGGGTATTAGACGTTGGTTAAAATCGTTTCGATCGTAAAGAAAAAAAATTCATATTGATATGCCTGATTTTTAATGTATTTTTTTTATTTATATTATATAAACTTGAAAATTTTCTTTGAATATCAGAAATCAAACTTCCTGAATCAGTGTGAATGTTCCAAGGAATGGGGTCCGTAAACCACTACCGTCCTCTCCTTTCACAGATGACACATATCTGTCGATTTTACACCATTTCTTAGTCAAGATCAATCTCAAATACACAAATCCTTTCGAAAAAAAATAATGAGAACTATATATTTTTATTTTTATTTATTTTTATTTATTTATTTTAAAAAGGAAATCACCAACTAAAAACTCGGAAAGAATGGGATCCGCAAACCACTTCTGTCCTCTCTTTTCGCAGATGACACAAGCTTGGCATTTTGCTTCCATTTCTTGGTCAACATCAATGGCAGGTAAATAAATCAATCTACTTCACCGTCCCATCGAATCTGTCTCGAGCCTCCCATGCACGCACGCCCATCCCCTGCGTCTTCAGTCGTATCTGGCGACTACATGCCCCAGCCATGGCCATGGCTACACTTACACCTTCACTTTCCTTATCCATCACAACATTCAGAAATTGTACCTGAAAGTGACTCTCCGAGCTGCGCCTGCGGCAGTCATGCACGCTCATTGCGACAGATGACGTCACCGCCGACGTTCTCGGCCGGCCGTTGACCTCGGACGCGTCGCGACGCGGAGGCGTGGCTACTGGGTAAGCACGTTGCAGCGATGGCCGCGGCTACCGGCCGAAGGCCGGCGACAGCTAGTTCCGTCTCGAACGCGGGCTGACGACGGGCGGACGGGCCACGATCCGGTCGTCGACGCGGCCGAGGCCGCGTGGGGCCCGTTCCCGGGAGGGGTCGATTGGGGCCCCTCGAGATCCGCGCTACGGTCCGCCTTCTCGCGCGACAATCTCTGACCTCGCTGGAAATATTTTATACGAAGAGCGAGACACATGGTGCAGTGCGACTCCCAATGGATTCTCCTTGTATACCGCCCACTCTCCAGGAATACCCGCGTCGCACTCGACGGGTCCCACAGCTCTGCAAGGTAAGGTGTCGGTTGGGTAAGGAGCGGAAGGGCGGAGAGGAATAGGACCACAAACTGCTGTCATGCACACGGTGGATTCCAAAACGTGGGAGCCACGCTGTCTCGGATCCGGTGGACGGCAGAGAACGAGGACCACCAGAGCAGGCCAATCACAGCCTCGAGCTCATCCTTCGCTTATTGAAGCAACACGTAGGTTCAATTGATTCACCGCAAGTGAAGGATGTAACTGGAAGAAAGGTCAAGAACGTGCAGAGACCAGAGAGAGAAAGAGGGAGGGAGAGAGAAGAAGGGAGCAAAGGAAAACAAAAAAAAACAGAAGATGAAATTGGAATACAATAATATGCATAACAAGAAGAGGTGGGGCCCATCCACCGCCTACTTCGTTGTCTTACCGTGGAGATCGCCATCACGCCCATGCATTTCTTCCTTCTATCCTTCCTTTGACCTGCTTCTTCCAACCCTAACCCACCTCATCCTGCAACGCTCTTGATCACCTCCACCCTTCCCACGCCTCCTCCTGTAGGTCGCTGAACAAACACCTTCGGAGCTGAAACGATGGAGAGGTGCAGGGTGAGCTTCCTTCCATTTTAGCAGCTTTTGTGAGCTATAAAGTGTAATATTATAGTACCGAAGATTGGGAGGAAAGGGGGAGACAAGGCGCCGCCTTCCTTTTTCCTTTTTTAAGCAATCTTTTCCTCCCACTGGCCTTTGTTTTGATTAATCTCTACACCTCCCTGTTTGCTTCACCTGCACTGTTCCATATCTTCGGTTGGATATTACCAGCGCGAGCAAGTCTCAATTTGTTTTATGAGCTAAAGTAATCGAATTTAAGAAGATCAGGAGTGCAAAGCCATGGATCCAATCACACATCACTTCCCTCCTCCCTTCCATGCCCGAGACTTCCATCCTCTGCACCACTTCCAGCAACTTCACCAGCAACAACAACAACAGCAGCAGTTGAAAATTGAGGAAGATCATAACAACAGCATCGGCGCAAGCTTCCACCGCGGGAAAAAACGCGAGCTTGATGAGGGGATAAACGATGGGGGTAGTAACAACGACGGAAGTAACAATGGCGGAGGGGACGCCAAGGAACTTGTCCCCACCACCTCCGGAGGAGCAGGGGAAGGTGGAGGCAGCGGCGAGATTATGCGCCGTCCCCGCGGACGACCAGCCGGTTCAAAAAACAAGCCGAAGCCGCCGATCATCATCACGCGCGACAGCGCCAACACGCTGCGGTCGCACGTGATGGAGGTGGCCGGGGGGTGCGACGTGGTGGAGAGCGTTTCCGTGTTCGCGCGTCGTCGGCAGAGAGGAGTCTGCATCCTGAGCGGTAGCGGGACGGTGGTCAACGTGACGCTGCGGCAGCCAGGGGGCGCCGGGGTTGCAGCGGTGGTGAATCTGCACGGCAGGTTCGAGATCCTGTCGCTGTCGGGGTCGTTCCTGCCGTCGCCGGCGCCACCCGCGGCGAGCGGGTTGGCTATCTATCTGGCTGGAGGGCAGGGACAAGTGGTGGGTGGGACCGTGGTGGGGGCGCTCGTAGCGTCTGGGCCGGTGATCATAATGGCGGCATCGTTCGGGAACGCGGCCTACGAGCGGCTGCCGTTGGAGGAGGAGGAGACAGCGCTTCCGGGCAGCGGCGGCGCGATGGGGTCCCCCGGTATGGTAGGACAGTCGCCGCCACATCACCAGCAGTTGCTCGACCCCAACGGCAACCAGCACGTGCTCCTCCACGGCTTGCCTCCGAATCTGCTCAACAACATGCAATTACCCTCCGACGCCTACGGCTGGGGCTCAGGCAGCGGCGGCGGCGATGTCAGTGAACCTCGTACGACCTACTAATCAAGGGAAGTATATACCTCTCACCTGGTAGTCAAAATAGCTTCTTGGTCACTTTGTCATAGGACTAAGCCTGCAGAAGGATCGCCGCCGATCAAATTGCTCATCTGTTCATGCTTAACTCGTTTTTTCTTTTGTTCTGTTTCAAGTACTGTTGGCTTTGTTGTTTGCTATGTTCTCGCATGCATAGGATGGATGACGCTCGATCGTCTCTCCTTTCAATCCTCTCTCGTTTGGAAAATTAAGCCTTGTACAAATTTGTCAATTAATTATTAGAGGTTAATTTTCATCTTATTTTCCTGGAAATTGTGATTTGCTTCTAATTTGAATTCCTCTCTCTCTGTCGGAAATGAGAGAGCACAAGCCTGGTATAAAAGTTTAGTTAGGAAAAGGCAGGTTCAGCGTGGACAAACGTGGCAGTCTTCCTTGCTTCTTTTCAGAAGTCTTGTTGCATGATAATTGTTGTTTAAAGTCTGTCAATTTGTTGCATTAATCATCTGAGACACATCTATATATAAGCTACTACTAGGTACATTTGGAATTACAACTTTTTTTGTTTCTTTGTTTTTATAATTTTATGTATGTAAATTTGGATATGGTTTCTACATATTGAGAGTGCAAATGGAATGTGATGTGATGAGATTAGGACAATGGGATGAGCAGCGATGAGTTGTAGTATGCTGTAATTAAGAAAAATAATTAATTAAGTCAAGTAATTTGAAATGATCGATTCGATTTTATAATTTTTTTTTATTTAAATATAATATTCTTAACATGCTGTAACTAAGAAGACTGGAGGTAACAAAACCAACACGTGCATTAATCTTCTCAGGTAGCTTTTTTCCAAGGCAAATTGATTTGGTATCTTCATATGCTGTCAATTCAGTTTTAATGGTTTTCTTTTCGATCGGTTCCTAATCTCTCTCTGCGTACAGATAGATATACCATCTGCTAGTTGGAGTTTGAGATGAGATTATGGGAGGGGAACAACATAAAGAGACAATTCAAACATTTATGTTCAATTTACAGTACAATATTTATTCTGATAACATACCGTGTAGGCTATATATGTTGTGAGATTATACTCGGGGAGTTATCAGTGTGCAAAATACTGTGACATACTAAATTCTTGAAAATATTGTAGGGATAAAAATTTCCTCTTATAATATCAGAGATATTACATCGAAGATCAGTCTTCTTTGCCCAGAAATAAATTCACTGCTCCAGAGAAATAAATTCCAATCATTTCAATGGAAAATTAACTGATCTCCGGCACTGCATCATTCAATTCTTGGCTCCATGCCCACGGCGAAAGAGTTTCAACTGGATTATATAATTTGGGACGTTCGTATTGTTAACCGATAAGTGTAGCAGATGGAATGTCGTTCATGTGGGCTGTTATCTGGGCCTAGATCAAATGTAAAAGTATATATAAGTCATGCATGCATGTTCAGTAGTCGATATGTATTGTATTTCTTTTCAGCAGTCAATCCATAAAGTTTAATCAGACAACTGGATAGGTGGGACAATGAGCTGCATGTTCATGCCTGTCTTAGTTCAAAGTGGACGACCTGTCAAGACTGCTTAATAAATAAGCCAGCGTTTCACGTAGAATGGTAATTATGTGAATCCGATCGATCCACCTGTAATGGACCCGATGTCTTAATGAGATTTTCCACCGGAACAAGATCTTTGAAACGCAGAGTGGCAGTGAAAAAGAAACAGGTCGGCGTGCACGGATTGCTTACGAGTCAAGAATTCTGACTTTGGGATGTCAAAGTGGCCCCCAGTGTCTCCTTGCCTGTGGAAGCTCGCCAGTTGAACGAACACACACGCGCGCGTATATATATATAGAGAGAGAGAGAGACCCAGATCATGAAGAATTGCTTCCGATCGATTCCTATAGATGAAGTTCCAACTGCCTGCCAGATTTTTGGCCACTCAGAAAGTCACTAATTTCAGTACAGCTCTAAGACAGACGACGATTGATATTTGGCAGCAGCATCATTGAATTTCCAGCTCCTTCATCAAAACACAGCTTCGAACATTAATGAATGCCGCTGCTTTTGCACATTTGCCTGCAGGCATTAATGAGATCATGCTTTCGGCACTCGTAATTACTGCACCAACCAATGTACATATATATATCTGCGAGCATGGACGTAGCTCAGTAAGTATCCAAGAAGTACTAGTAGCACTGATCATTATAGCATCTCTGGCACTTCATGTGGTTGCATTCATGGAATTCTTGAAGCAGGAGGCAAAACGCATGAACGCAATTAATTAGCCGCATGCACCCACCATCTAACTTTTCTAGCCAATGAGTTCGATCTACTTCCACTCTTTATGCTCACGATCATATATATTTTTCACTACTGAAGATATGCTAAGTTTTTGTTTTTGTAGCAGCTTTATTTACAAGGCGACAGCAACTACACCATCCTTGGCGTGCTTTAATGTCACAGCACCCACCAAATTAAAGCTAAAACAAGGAGAGACATGGCTAGCTATTTTGAGAGAGGAAGATAAGTTGTCCTTGGTGTCTCCAGTGCTTTTGAAAGGGAAAAAGATAGATTAAACGGAAACAGAATGCAAATTTAGTCCGACGAAGCCAATTGATCACTGGTTAATTCAACCATCAGTCTATACGAATCTGCAAAACACTCATGTCTCCTAGGTATCGTATTTATATCTTAAAAGAAAAAAAGATACAGCAACTCTTACATGCTTACAAAAGCTGCTGGATGGCTCACCTCTGCAACTTTTATTTTGCTCCTCTTTTATCAATACAAAAATAAAAGGACAGTTTTTTTGGACGAATTTTGTGATGAATTTAAAAAAAAAAAAACATCGCAAAACTAATCTGGGACGAATTTTGGGATGAAAAATTTTTCGTCCCAAAAAAGGCGTCGCCAAATTTTGCGACGAAAATGAATAAAACCGTCGCAAATTTTGCAACGAAAAAATTTTTGTCCCAAATTTCATCGCAACTTTGTAACGAAAAATTTATAAGTCGGTAAATAAAATTTACGACGAAAAAGAAAATTTGTCGCAAATTTGCGACGAAAACAGAATTCGTCGCAAATTTGCGATATAATAGTGATTTTACGATATTTTGTGACGAATCCATTTTCGTCACAAAATTCGTCGCAAACTATAATATTTTTTTCATATTTTTTTCATTTAACCACTTCATCCTGTATACAAATCTATATCTAATACTGGATTACATATATCCAGAATCAAACATATACAAATAACACAATATATACACAAATATATGCAGAATTAAATAAACAACACATCATATCGCTACTCAATACATATCAAACAAATATATCCAAATTCACATATCCAAATCCAAATCCAAATGTCAAACAAGATGACATTTGTGAAAAACAATAAATATTCATACTCATACTCACATATCCAAATTTAAATGTCAAACAGGATAACATAATATCTAAAAATTCTACAAAGATACAATAGAAGTCATAAATCTTTGGTTACTCGACAGAAACTTTCTTCTGAATCAAAAATTTTAGTTTTTCTTTTTCTGAATCACAAAAAAAATAGAAAGTATCATTTTTAACATTAAATATTTCTTATCAACTAAAAAAAAAAATGCAAAAACTTACTCATGCCTAGATCGATTTTCAAGCACCGCATATCTTGAAATCAACAACCCTATTGAAAAACAAAAGTAACAGTATTAAGCTTGATTTCTAAAAAGAAGGATTCACAAACTAAATTAAATAACAAATTTAACTTAAAAACATCATACGCGATTAACAAAATCAAGAAGAACCATCACCGCCCTCATCATCACTAGAACTGGGAGGAATCTGACTTGGACCAGAGCCTAACTGAAGATGTTGCATAATAAAGGCTTGTTGTCGGCGCATTTCTCTCATTTCCCGATCTCTTTGCCTCATTTGCTCATCTCTTTCAATTAGTTGGCCTTTTAATTGGCTAACCTCTTCAGTTAAGCTATTTATTTGTGCGGTAACTGCTGGTCGGGTGGAAGTAGATGTACGAGGAACTCTCTGGGTTCTGCTCAAAGAACTCATACCCAATATTCTTCCTCCTTTATGGCCCCCACTTGCTTCTAGCCATAAATCCAAATTATTACCAATAGATTATTCAAATTTCACAATATCACCACTAGCACATGAACTTGTGCGTGCTGCTTCGAGCTCAGTGTATTTATCCTGTATTGTAATGAGAAAATTAAAATTAACTATACAATTTTTATCATTTAAATCTAAATTATACGAAAAATAACTCAAACCTTAATATTTCTGGCTCTATCCCCGCTCCATGTCTTGTTTTTTTTTTGTAAATGTGCGGGTGAAAGTATCTATAAATGCAGGTTTCTTTTCCAGTTCCTTGGTCTAAAAAATAAAGTTTATTAGAAAGAATTTAATAGTAAAAAAATTGAATAAAAATTGAGTAGAAGGGTTAAAAAATTACTAATCTGCGAGTATATTTATCGATATTGATTGAGCCTCCTGCATATGATGCAGATGAATCTCCCGAGGATTCGTCGCAAAAATGATTTTTTTTTAAAAAAAATCATTTTTCTTTATAAATTGATTAATTGACCTAGAGACCTCGGAATGACACAAAACTAGTTCCATTGTGTTCGTTTTGTTCTCCTGATCACAATCATGCCCTCAAATATATTTTTTCCTAATTGGTGATTTTTTCAATATGATATAATTATTTCAAACATATTCATTTTAAAAAATTCACTCAACAAATTCAATGAAGTAAAAAATATATTTGAGGGTATGGTTGTGATCAAGAAAATAAAACGAACACATAAAAACTTGTTTCGTGTCATTCCGAGGTCTCTAGGTTCATCAACGAATATTTGAAGTTTTCTGATTTTAAAAAAAATTCAGAAAAC
>JBBUKS010000017.1:1115758-1131469 GCA_038050645.1 Hedychium gardnerianum
TACATGATTTCTTTACCATTATAATATTTTTTATAGGTCATGTGAATTTGGTATGATTTCAGTATTAATTTATTTATCAACAATTAGAGTGCCATCATCAACAATTAAAATTCAATTTAAGAAGGTATGGATCAACGATTTAGGATGGCTCCTCTCCTTAATCACTGAAAATAAGATTGCCTAAACACCAAACACCGGTACAAAATTACCTAAAGATATTCCATTAATAACTGGACTTAGAAAAGTGATATAAATATTAAAAATAATTAGTAATTTTATAGGAAAATTGATAAAAATCAAATTCATATAGCCCCGTTATAAAAAAATTTAATCTTATGAGTTTCTCACTCAGTCCTATATAATGTGTAAGAACAGATTAGTGGAGCTTTAACGGGTCCCCACGTGAAAGGGGCCAGAGTCGACGTCGAATCACGTTGCCGGCCGTACACATTCCTTCCGCCATCGGCAGGCCAGCGCCACCTCCGACCACGACCCTTGCAGTCTTCGACCAAAAGCAAAGCAAAGATCTCGCCGACGTGTTCCGGCGGGACCCACTGCCCGGCACGCTTCGGTCAGGCGGGTTTTGACTCGGCTCGGGCGGCGGGCAGCTAGCAGCGAGCAGCGGGGCAGGAGCTGCTCCCTCCAGTAGCTGATGCCCGTCTCAGCGGACCCCACGGCGCGTGACACCGTATGTCCTGCCGCCCGCGTACCCTCTTTAAATATACCGCACCGCTGCGGCTGGCCGTGTCCTTTTTTGTTCCAACGCCGAGGCCACGGACGATCCTTCCCAAGCGACACCGCAACAAAAAATATCGCATTGTTTGAGAATAGACGAAAGCAAGAGGGTGGATCCCTCGTAGTCGTTGCCGCCGCTATCTCCGTTGTCGTTGTCGCCATCGCCGCGGGGATTTCGAAGCAGCCGCGCAGAGAGGAGCGCAGGGGAGATTTAAAGCGCAAAGGTTGAGGAAAGGAGTGTGCTTGAGCTCGAGGAAGGAAGGAACAGAGGAGCTTGGGTTCCGCTTCCTTGAGCTGAGCAGAGGTCTCCCGGAGAAGAAGAAGAACAGATGGCTTGGCCGGCGTGTTTGAATGAGTACGAGAAGCTCCTCATCCGGATGGACACTCCCAGGTAATTCCAATGGATCTCTGCTTTCTTCTGCTAAAATGTGTTCTTTCCTCGCCCTGTATTGACTTTTCTTCTTTCGTGCTCTGTGTTGCAGGGTTGTGATCGACAATGCCGTTTGCCCCACCGCGACTCTCGTGAAGGTAAGCGAAAAAGATAAAAAAATTCGGTAGAATCCTCCCTCCTAGCTCTCTTCTTGGTCTCAGGCCGGGCATGGAATTGTAGGTTGACAGCGCTAGGAAGCATGATATCCTCCTCGAAGCCGTGCAAGTCCTCACCGACCTCAATCTCTCCATCGAGAAGGCCTACATCTCCTCTGACGGCCGCTGGTTCATGGACGTCTTCCACGTCACCGACCAGTTCGGCCGCAAGCTCACCGACGAGAGCGTCATCTCTTACCTCGAGCAGGTCCTGATCCGCCTTGTTTCTTCTCCCACTCCGGATAAAAACTTGGCCATTGCGTTGGCATTTCTTAATCTGCTGTTAAAAATGCAGTCTTTGGAGACGGAGGAGGACCAACACTTGCGACCCATTGCCCGCGGCGAGGGTTTTACCGCCCTCGAGCTCACCGGCGCCGACCGGCCGGGCCTCCTCTCAGAGGTATTCGCGGTGCTCACCGACCTCGGATGCGGCGTAGTTGAAGCGAAGGTGTGGACCCACAACGGTCGGATCGCGTGCCTTGTTTCCATCCGCGATGATCTCTCCGGCGAGTCTATCGACTACGACTCCCCCAGAATCCGCCATATGGAATCCCGCCTCCTCAATGTCTTGAAAGGAGACGGCGGCGTCTACGGCGCCAGGATTGTAGTCTCGGCTGCTACCATCGCCCATCCCGATCGCCGCCTTCACCAAATGATGTTCGCTGACCGCGACTACGAGCGCACCTCTCCTCCATTAACGACATCGTCTACTTCATCACCTTCCATCTCTGTCCAAAACTGGATCGAAAAGGGGTACTCCATCGTTACCGTGCAGTGTCTCGATCGCCAGAAGCTCCTTTTCGACGTGGTGTGCACTCTCACAGACATGGAATACGTCGTGTTCCATGGCACCATCGACATAGATGGCCACATTGCTCATCAGGTCTCAACTTTACCAAATTATCATTAATTGACCAAAAATGTTTCGATCTTTCTTGCTATTTCATCTAATTATATTCGTCGAATCAATTTAGGAATTCTACATAAGGCACAAAGATGGTAGCCCAATCAGCTCCGAAGCAGAGAGGCAAAGAATGGTTCAATGCTTGCGAGCAGCCATCGAGAGGAGATCAATAAAGGTGACCAAAAAGAAAAACAACAACAACAACAAAAAACTTTAATTTGATTCCTTCCTTGTTCATTAATTAAAGCTCGAGGAAACTGAACAGGGGCAAAGGCTAGAACTCTACATGGAGGATCGCCCAGGGCTCCTTTCTGAAGTAACTCGAACACTTCGAGAGAACGGTTTGCTGGTCACACGAGCGGATGTGTCATCCAAGGGAGACATGATTTCGAGCGTGTTCTACGTGACGGACGCCGCCGGGCAACCTGCGGGGCCAGGGGTCATCGACGCCGTGCGGCAAAGGATAGTACCTGATTGCCTCATAGTTGAGGAGCAACGGCCGCAGTTCCGCCGCCAAGAGGAGCGTGAGGGGGCGGCGCAGGGTTTGGGTGGCGTCGGCATCGGGCTGTTCTACTTGGGCAATCTATTCTGGAGAAATTTGTATAATTTAGGATTGATCAAATCCTTTTCGTAGCTCTATTGCTGGCCATTTTTTTTTTGTGTGTACTCTGTGTATTGAATCCGTTACTTTAATTGATCTGCGCATAGTAGGCAAAGCAGAGCTGAGGGTGGTGGATTGTGATTGGTTTTCTGCATGTTTGTTGTTTGACCGAGGATTTGACACTCTTTGTACATAAGTAATTGGTATTTAGCATTGACTTTGACTTAAACAACCTGTTCCTAAATTTGTTGTTCTTACACCTTGTGTAGAATCTCTCACCCGAAATTTGACATTATGATTCTTTCTGCTAATCTAAATATTCCTGTTAATAGTGGAGATCACAATGAGTTTGAGACTTCTTGTCTTCTTTGTTCATTGGATCTCAATGGACGAGCATGTGAATGGAGTTGACCGTCACAATGTTTGATGAACTTTGCTACCGCCGGCGGCCACGGATCGCCGACTAAGAAATGCCTGCAGAAGGGACAAACTCTTCTTTCCTCTTCCATTCGTCACCACGTTGCTGATTCCTCTGCTGTTCCCAACCCATGAAACGCGACGTCTGCATTTGACCGACGACCGACGAAGAAGACAGCGCTCCACCCGCCGCGATGCACGCCGGCACGTCGCTTCCAGTCTCAGCTGAGCTGGTGGCCTCCCAAACTCTGTATACTTTTGATTAATTTATCCTTTTACGCTTGTTATGATCTAGTAGTTAATTCAGATGACTTCCCAGGAACCATATCTTATCAGCGATCTTTCTCGGGTGGAATTAGGAATCTACAGTGGCGGAGATGCCTTCACATGGGTCTCGGAAGCAGCCAAAGCTGTGCGTTACAGTGGGAAAAGTGGAGCCCGTATCACTTGTGTCTCAAGAAATGCTTGGGCTGCTGCCGGGTACTGCTCAATTTGCTACCTGCCTCAACCTCATCAACTGTGCAAGTGGGAGTGGAAGATGGTTTCTTTATTTGTGCCACGACACGGCCGCAGGGTTGCAGGCAACCTTTGTTCATGTTCTCTGTTCTTTCATGCTCTGTAAATTAAACCTCTATTTTCAACCCTCGATCACGCGGTTACATCATACAGATGCTATTGATTCTTCACAAAAATAAATAAATAAAATAAAGGTTGCCAATCAATTGTCGAAACAACAGGTAGATCAGTAAATTTCTGAATTCTCATAAAACCAGTCATGATAACAGATATCATTCGAACATATATAGTCATTCAATTATTCTTAGTAAGAACTATTTGTTCATCGGCAGATACTTAAAATCCTCACCTCTGTTCAGGAGGTTCAGCTTAGTGCTTTGTAAATCTTTGCAGGACATCGAAAAAGTCAGGGAAGGTCTTGCGCGTGCAACCTGGGTCATTGATAGTTACAGGAACATCACCGCAGGCTGCTATAGAGAACGCCATCGCCATCCTGTGGTCGTCGTAAGTATCGATAGAAGTGACATTCAACTTTTCTGGGGGAGTAATGATGCAGTAATCAGGACCTTCTTCCACTGTTGCTCCCAGCTGATACATGCAAAGAGTGATTTTTTAGGGAAGACATAAGGTATCTGAGCAAGAAGAAAAACAGTAACATCAATAAACCTTTCGAAGTTCTGTACAGATGGCTATCATCCTCTCAGTTTCCTTTACTCTCCATGAAGCCACTGATAATTTAGAAGGAAATATTTAGTTCAGTGAGAATAGATAATAACAACAAATTTAAGCAAGCCGCCATTGTGTATAGTAAATCCAGTTCTTGGCAAATGACAACACGAGTAGCGCAAAATGTGAGACTAACCATCTCTTATGGCTGTAGGTCCATCCGCAAATAGGGCAACAACAGCAAGGGTCATGGCTACATCAGGCATCTTGTTCATGTCGACATCAATGCCATGCAAATGTTTCTTCTTCGGAGAATCCCGCGGTGGACCAGTAACGGTCACACTATTCTCTGTCCATGAAACTTTTGCTCCCATTTTTTCAAGAATTTCGGCAAACTTAACATCACCCTACGTTTAAGGGAAAAATCAAAGCTAAGTGAAAAGAGAAACAACATGGCTTCTAGATGCTAGAGGATATAAAAATACTCTGAACCTTAAGTCACCTGTAAACTGGATGTTCCACAACCTTCCACAGTGACGGTGCCACCTGTGACCGCAGCACCTGCTAAGAAATAACTAGCACTTGATGCATCACCTTCTACATATGCGTTTCCAGGAGACCTACCATAGACAAGACCCAAATGACGGTAACATTTTCATCAATTAGTTTAGTGATGTCATTGTAATTGATATAAAAAATTCAAACTTACTTGTACTTCTGAGCCCCCTTGATGAAGAATCTCTCCCAATTATCAGAATGCTCCACCTTCACTCCAAAGCGTTCCATCAATTTCAAAGTCATTTCTACGTACGGAATGGAAATGAGCTTATCAATGATCTCGATCTCAACATCTCCTTGTGCTAAGGGAGCTGCCATGAGCAATGCAGACAAATACTGACTGCTAATGGATCCGGAGAGTTTCACCTAAAGAAAATGATGAAGGAATAGAAGGCACCATAAATAAATCAGTATCAGAAAAAGAAAACAGAATATGAAATGTGAAATGTGGAAGCATATAGCTAAGCTTGCATGTTCATTGTTGAAGAACCAAAAACATATACAACCAAATTAATTGTCCAGATATTGGTTTAGTATGTGCATTCTTTTTCATGGATGTCACAATAATAAGTGATGGATTACACATAATGATTACGCACTGCAGCTGTTAAGTCAGTTTCCTAAATTGATCTATTGTCACACACTGCAATTATGTCTTCCCAATCATCATCAAATTGTATTAATCCCCACTACTTGGGGTCAGCTACATGAATCTTAACTCTCCATGGAACTCTATGTACTGTAAATATATTATGTCATAATAATATAGTCAAGCATGAGAATAAACTGACAAAAATTATGTGGTGATAATGGACCTGGAAGCAGCTTTGTCTACTAAATTCACCCTATTACAGATTAGTTAATAAAAATATCAGATTGAAGTTTATGATAAGAAATAAGATTGACTTGATCAGCACACTGCTCCATAAAGAGAAAATCATTGTAAGAGCTTATGCATCAAGAAATAACTACCTTTGTTAATTCAAAGCCCCAGTCACCAGATTGAAAAGAAGTAATCTTATTGTTTCACTGACCCACATGCTCATGTAGTTTGTATATCATTCTAATTAAACTATACTACATGATTAAAAAGCAGAAATTATATCTGTAGTTAACACATATGAAGCTGAAGAGTCTAACAAACTTGAAGGTAAGTTTAACACATTCTTACCTTGATATCTCACATTATTACAGAAATTCATGGAGAAAAATATTGTTGATTAGTGACATTGCATGAGAACTAGTTGGATTTCATGTCTTGTTGTTCTATGCAATAGATAAATTAAGGTTCAATATAGAAGAGATTATGATTTAGTTGGATTGCAGATGAAATATCATGCATATTGTACATCAGTCTCCATCAGACAATGTCATGCATAGTTCTGGCATGTTATAATGGTGTAAGATTATTTCGCCAAATCTCAAAAGAGGTTAAGAGTATATAACCAATGGTTATGCCAATTGATCAACCTTACTTGAAATGAATGCAATTGAGCATAATCAAAGTTACTGTACTAATTTGGAGAGAATTACTGTAAGAATATACCAAACATCAACAATTGTAATTCTTTGTAAACAACATAAAAATCCAAAGCACAATGCTGAGATACAAAAGCCATAAAAAATGCCTAGTGTTTAATTAAGACAAACTCCTGAGATAGAATTTTTTTATGTACATATGTGAATTGTTTCTTTAATTGATTGCCTTTGGAAAGAAGATATGCCATATCCTTTCCTTTTACCCTTCTCTCAACTTTTTCCATAGGCAAGCACAAATTCTTGTCGTTTCAAAAAAGAAGAGATAATTAGGGCAGAAAAATCTACATACCCACTAAATTTTTTAAGATAGAAACTAGTGGTAATGGTTTAACTTAACAATTAAGAACACTTTGATGTGCAGAAACTGTAATTAGATTAGATGTACTGGCTCTATTTCAGATTCCTATGTATCACATAATAGCATCATTTCATTAGTGCACCGTGAACATTGAGTATAGGCAATATATTTACTCAATTAAATGGTAAAGAACTAAATATATGTCTGTTGGTTCATGGAGAAATTATGTATGTTGTCAAAAAAAAACCAATTATTCTAGTCAGCCAGTAGCTGATTGTGTGAAACAAATAAAATAAAAATGCAATGGGCAGTGTAAACTAGAAGCAGAAAAAAAGGTTTGTGATAATGAAAGACAAACCTTGCCCCCAGGAAGACCTCCTTTTGAATTCACACGAACAGGAGGGCAATTGGTGCCCATGAAACAATCAGCATCTGCACCAAGCTGCTTCAAGCCATCAACCAAGTCTCCTATCGGTCTTTCCCTCATTCTAGGAACCCCATCAAGTACATAACTAAACAAAGAGAGGCAATGTTACAATAAAGCAAAATGAAGATTTTTTTCCCTTTTAAACTGAAGCAAAGCATTAGAAACCTTGTATTTCCACCAGAAGCTGCGACAGCTGCTGTTAATGGCCGCATTGCTGTGCCAGCATTTCCCAGGAAGAGTTGGACTTCATAGTTGGAAGTTTTGCTCACCGGGAACTGCCCGCCGCACCCAACAACAATGGATCGCTTAGTTTCAGCATCATCCTCCACAGAAAGGCCAAGGGTTTTCAGGGCAGCAAGCATATAACGAACGTCATCACTGTTCAACAAGTTGTCCACCACAGTTGTTCCCTGATTGAAAATGACAGTGGATCAGAAAACAAGTTAGATAAAAGCAGAGCGAGCAAAAAATGATTGAGTCGACCGACCCAAGTTTGGTATTCACGAAATAATCCTTGAAAGTGTTCGTACCCAATTCGATTTCGTCATTTTACACATTGCCGAATTTCAGAGAAGCAATGAATCAATTAATTCTAAAAAAATCACTCGGACTAAAATAAATTTCAACTAAGAGGACGAACAAAATTTTATCTTTTCCCCAAAACTCGTCGAAGCAGCGCATCCCAATAACCCAAGCAGAACAGAAGATTCAACCTCTAAACCAATCGACTCACCTCGGAGAGGGCCGCAAGAAGAAGAATTCGATTCGACAAAGACTTCGATCCAGGGAGTTTAACCGTTCCAGAAATCTCCTTAATCGGTTGAAGCACGATCTCCGATGCTGCCGACTGTTTCTCAGCGGCCACTGCGACGGAGGCCGATACTCGAAGAGGAGTCCACTTAGTACTGCTATTCCCCGCCCTCAAACCAGGGACAGGTTCGTGCTTGGCTATTGCTCTGACACAAAGGGAGCAAGGAACGGGCGACGGCTTGCGAGATCCGCCTGAATGATACAACGACAGCGTAGGGTTCACCACCATTCCCTTCGCCAGAGTTACCTGCGCCATTGTTCTCTCAGCGCAAAGATTTGGGCGAAGAGAAGATGCACGAGCGGTGAAACAAACCCAGCGGGCCGCGGCATAAGTGGTGCCCCTTGTCGTGACTCATTACGTTAACTCGTCCTGAACTATTGTACACCGATGGATCTAATTCGTATCCCAAATCGTGTAATATGTTGTGTCCTCTAATTACCAACCTCCATCTATCTCGTCACCTACCGCATCAAAGCGGTGCGTTAGTCCGGCGGGATATAACCTACTCCCATATGAGACTGACGTGGCGTCCTTTAATTGAAAGCTTTGATATGAATCTCAATGGGACCCACGTTTGCATTTGAGTCACACCCAATCCGACCCTGAGTTGGGTGGGGGTTCAAAGCACATGCTGTTATTAATAGCTAACTGTTGTTCATGGGATATGATTAATTGCATGAAGAATTAAATAACTAATGAAATATCCTGTTAGGAAGGATAGACTACAGTCAACCATTAACTAAAAAAAGGTTGACTGTCCGTTGACCGTGTAATAGAATTAATAAATCTAACGGCCTCGTCCACTCCCATCGGTAGGATCCCGATCCGACGTCCAAGATTGTTCGCACCGTCGATTCTTCCTATACAAGAGCAGCTGCAGTGGTAAACCGGCGGGGATCCTTCTCGTATTCGTTACATCTCGAAACGGAAAGCTCACTCTCTTTCGCTTCGCCTCCTTCTCTCACCCGATTTGCATTCCTTCTCTCTCAATTCTCATGGATCGAATGCTCTTCATCCATTCTCCGTTTCCATCATTCTCTCCGGTCGTTTCTTATGCCGTCTTGCTTTTCAGTGTTGGTTGGCCCCTCTCGGAATCGCTGGAGTTTCTGATTTCCACGCTAATCACACGGTACTTTGATTCTTCTATTTGTTAATTTCGTTTTCTTTATTGTCTATTTTGTGTGTATCTTGATGGTTTTGGTTGCTGTTTTGCTGCTTCTGGTTTTAAAATTTTGAACTCGGGAAGAGAGCAGACCGGTGGGGCGGCATGGGGAAGCACCGGCGGTCGGGGAAGCAGTTAGACCTCGACTTCGATAGCGACGTTAAGGAGGATGAGAAGGCCATGCTAAATGACGAAGAATTTTTGGCAGTCGACGACTGGCTTGCGACGGAACCAGAGGAGTTTTATAAGGATGACGAGGAGTGGAGATATGATGGAGGCTCTAACAATGATGAGGACCAAGCGAATGGTCGTGATTATGGTGGTAGGAGATGTGAAAAATTCTTGACCCGAGAAGAGGTTGACGATGATGCTGCTTCTGAGGCTTTTGAAAGAAGCGTAGGAGAAATAGAAATGGGTCGTGTTGAGGTGATTGAAAAAGGAAGCAAGTGGGACGAATTGCTCGCTCTCCCCCCTCATGGATCGGAGGTCTTTATTAGTGGACTGCCGCGTGATGCCTCCAAAGAGGACCTTAGAGAGCTTACTAAACCATTTGGGGCAATCTTTAAGGTTCACATTATAGTACTTGCTCTTCCCTTCATATTAACTTAATTTCTGATTGCTGTGTATGGGTATATCAGGTAAAGGCGATCAAGGATAGGTATACAAACGAATTCAAGGGCTTTGCTTTCATAATGTTTACGAATGGTGCTGCAGCTCAGAAGGCTGTGGCAGTTATCAACGCAAAAGAATTCATGGTAATAATAAATATGATTGTTATTTGATATCCATATTCATGACATGTTGTGCTGCAGTGTTTGAAAGTGTATCCTTCTTCTTTTCAGGGAAGAACATTAAGATGTTGTTTGTCAGAAGCTAAGCATAGACTATTTATCAGCAATGTACCCTAGGTATTTGACAGAGGACGAGGTGAGGGAAATTCTTGAGGATTGTGGTCCTGGAATTGAACATATCCAACTGCCCAAGGTAAGTTTTTACCTCTCTAAATTGGAGTGGAAATCAATCTGAACTTCCCATTTGGTGGCATTTTGTTGTCTCAATGCGTTTGCAGGATCAACTAAACAGAAAATATAACCGTAGTTTCCTGTTTGTTGAGTACTATAATCCTGCTTGTGCTGAATATGCAAGGCAGAAAATGACAAACCCAAACTTTACGATTGACGGAATCAATCCAATCGTCATCTAGGCGGGCTGTTGATTCTTCTGCTGCTGCTCAGGTAAAGTGATTAGAGAAAGAAAACTTTGCATGTTTTTCTTATTGTTTCTAGCCCTGTTGTGACTTTAGTAACCATGTAAGATAATTGCATATAGTGTTGCTAAAATGTTCAACTTTGAGATTCTGTAGGAGTGAAGTTGTTCCTAAGGATATGGAAAACTGATAACTATTTATAGGTCTTTTATTCAGCATTCTATTTCCATTGAGTATTTAAATTGTTCTCTTTTTAGTTTATATACAATTTCAAGTGCACCATATCTCTGTATTTAGATTACCTGATTCCGACATAACCCTCATCCTAGGTAGTAGACTTGTTCTGTTACATTGTGTATTGCAAGTGTGTAACCATCTGTTAAGATGGTGCCTTTATGAACTATACGAAGGACAAAGCTATTAACTTTGAAGGATTGCATGATACAAATGTTTTAAACTATTTTAGCACAGTTACCTGCCATTTATTTTTAAATTAATTCCTGTTTTTTTTTCTCACTGTTATGAATTAAGTTCTATGAAAGTAAATATATCATTGTGCTGGAATCCTATTGTTTGTTCAGAAATCATACAATGAGGAAATTAGGCTGAGTTGTATTGTACAATGCTACTTATTAAGGTGTTGAAGCAGTTTATTTCAAACCAAAACTGCTAACCGCATTCATTTAAATAGACTGTGGGATTGAAAAATCTATGAACTCTCTTCTCAAACTGAAATTTGGAAAGGCCCAAAATAGTTCAACAACGCCTCTTAAGGCTCAGGATAGCCAAGTGAACTAACCAAACTCGAAGTAACATTTACCTGGCAGGACCTCACTTAAATAGGCACATGCACGCATAATAAGTGATTTTGGACTACCTAATCTCAACAATACCCAATTATTTCTGTAGGCACTAAGAAATAGTTGGATTCGTAACATTAGATTTGATGTTCTTATCAATTTATGGAGCTTATGTAACCTTATTCTCATACTCTTATTGATAAATTATATTCTCATCAGTCGTGATTGGATATTAACTTCTGTTTGGTGATCTTTTATTGACAAATGAGTTTGTCTTATTCCTCTCGAATATTAATTTAAAAGTTCTTGGTGAACTTTGAAGATTTCTTTGGCATTATGGTTATAGCTTACAATTGTGCAGGTGAGAGCTATACTCGTGAGGATCTGCCTGAGAATGTCTCTTCCGAGAAGCTAAAGAAACTTTTTGAATAAAATGGAAATGTCACCAAGGTAGTTCTTTTGCCTACTAAATTTGGGCAGGGTAGACTAGATGTCTGTTTCATTCATTTAACAGAAAGATCCAGCGCGCTGAAGACAGTTAAATCAACTGGAAACTATGAAATTGATGATAAATACCTTTTTATTTTTTTAATCTCTGTCTCAATGCCCTACAATATGTTCTCAGTTGAATATTATTTTAATTGTGACGTCGAACATGATACTGATTATTCTATGGGAGAAGAAAGATATGAGGAGGAATAAAAAGAGAAAATAAAAAAAATATAAGAGAAGATCATCGTCCTCTAAGATTTTTAAAAAATATATTATTGAGGATAATTTCTCAAAAATATATAGACTAATTCTAATATAAAAATATCAGAAATATCCTAAATATTATAAAAATAAAATTACTAAAAATATTTAAAAAAAAAAAAGATTAAAAATACTTTTTATGTTCAAAAGTTAGTGCTCACAGATTCTTCAGTAATAAATATAAATATTTAAATTATGTACGTGTGATCGTCGATATAATCTAATTTTGAGTCTATGATAATGGGAAGTCTTAAAAAGTCTGGTCGATTCTGCATCAAATTGTTTCTTGATTGATTGATTATTTCAAGAAACTTAATCTCGCATATGTTAATTCAAAGGGCATGTTTTGGAGGTCTCCCTTGCTAGGCATTGGCCAGTCAAGAAGAAGGATGATGCCATGAAATCTGGGCCTGTGGCAAAGTTGGCTAAATATCCTCCTAGATATCTAGGCAATAATTCATATTGGGCTCAACCTCCTGTATATCCAGGCAATAATCCATACAGGGCTTTATAGTGGCTGGAACAATACATCTGCATTTTTGCCAGTTGCTTTTCTTCCATCAGTACTAAAATGGTTCCTTATCTCGATCACTAAACTGTGTTTCCCTTTATCTGCTTAAATGATTAAATCTACGAATGTTTCTTCAGCCAAAGGCACATGGTGCAGGGATGACAATGGTGCCAGTAATACTTTCTAATGACAGCGTTTAAAAAACTAAACATTGTTAATTTATAAATATTATAATACTTATTTATATTAATTTATAATATTATTGGGGTATTATAACATTTATATATTAATATTAATACGATGTTGTAAAATGGATGTTCTAAAAGATGATGTTTATTAATGAATAGTTCTTTTTTAAAAAAATATTATGATAATGCGGAAATATTCTCAATCCTTGATTATCATGATGTAATATTTTAGTGAATTCTAATTTGGGCCTTTTCTCTTTGGAGCCCAAGGGAAAGGTGTGGAAGTACTAGAAACTTCCAGTTTTCTATAAATACGTGATATATCCTCCACCGTTTAATCAAAACATGAAACCCTAATTTCCTCCTACCTGCGCCGTCACAACAGCCTTCGGATACCTTTCTTCTCTTGCAGTTCTGGATCCAGCGTTGGTGCCTTGCTGGATAAGCTGCACCTTCGACGGAGGTTTTGCTTGTCGTCGATGTCTTTATTTTCGTTTTGCTTCCCCTTTTTGAGTTTCCTATGATGAGTAATCTAAAGGCCTGTTTCTCAAAACATTCGCAGTTGCCGACTAAGAGCTTTCGCCACGCCAGGCTCGAGAGCTTGTGCTGCTCAATTCTTCCTTGGATGACTGAGGGACTTATTTTCACAATTTATGTTTTTACCGATCTTTAGTGACTTGCTTTTATTTGAGGTTATTCCGATGTTTTTTTTTTACCATATTCGATTCGTTCCTTTGGCGATGACACTTTTAAGGCTTGTTTCTCAAAACATTCGCAGTAGGCGCCTGAGGGCTTTCGCTTTGCCGAGCTTGAGAGCTAGTGCTGCTTAAATTTCTTTCCTTGGATGTCTGAGACAATCAAGAACATTTCTCCTTCTCAATTTGAAAGTTCAAGTTTTGATTTGATTTGTGTGTTATGCTTGTCTTGATTTTGTGATATATTTATTATCTGATTTATTAATTGGATCATCGATTCCTTTTTGAACTCTGTGTTCTTGTTAAGTTTGAATTGTTTTATTTCAGTATTGTATAGTTTTAAGAAAAATGTTTTTGCTTCCAATGATGACAAATTCTAAGGCCTGTTTCTCAAAACATTCGCAGTGGCCGCCTAAGTGCTTTCGCCTTGCCAGGTTTGAGAGCGTATGCTGCTTAATTCTTCCTTGGATGTCTGAGGATTTTTGTTTCGTTGATTTTCATAAATTTTTGTGATGTTCTAGTTTTATACATTCGAGAATTTAAGAACAAACATAAGTTCGCTTTTAGTCTGTTATAAATTTCTGTTTATTTTGCACTATGGCTTTATCGAATACATCGTTCTCTTACTGCGTTGTTTTCAATAATAATATCATTAATACGGATAACTTTCGCATGAGGGACATGTCTATATTATAGAAATTAAATCTTGTCCGAAGATTAATCTTGTGCGACAGCCATTGTAGTAGTTTTAATGTCAGTATTTTTTTTTATTTTTTGTACTTTAGTAGTGTTTCGTCGGATTTAATTTTATTAAAATTATTAATTCAAGTTTTTTTAATCTCTCTTCTTTGGGCATCTATTCTTCGGTCAAAAGTTAATTTTTTTCAAGTTTAATTTTCTTTTCTCAGTCTTTTTTTTGCTTTTAAATTTTCGTTGTAGGCTTCTGTTAACAATGTTTTTTTTGTTTGTTCTCCTTAAGTAAAGCATAACCGACTAAACTTCTTCTCAATCTCAGTTTGCCAAACTAAAACTTTCTCGGTGCCATCTTGCCTTCCTTTGTTTGTTTGCTGCTCTTCATATGCATGTTCATATTCAAATTTTTAAGTGTCTGCTCCTGTCTTTGTTTTTTGGATTTAATATATTGTAACTGTTATGATTTTATAATTATTATAATTTTTTTATTTTAATTTAATCACATTGTAATTGCACAATTAATAGTATGTTACAATTATATTGTAATAGTTACGGAATTGTATTTGTTATAATGTTGTGATTAAAATTATTAGTTCCAAGTTTTTTTAATCTCTCTTCTTTGGGCGCTTATTTTTAGGTCAAAAAATTAATTTTTTTTCAAGTTTGATTTTCTTTTCTCAGTCTGTTTTTTTTATTTAAAATTTTCGTTGTCGGCTTCTGTTAATGATGTGTTTTTGTTTGTTCGCCATAAGTGAAGTATAACCGACTAAACTTTTTCTAAATCTGAGTTTGCCGAACTAAAACTTTCTCGGTGCCATCTTTTCCTTTGTTTGTGGCTCTTTGTATATGTTCATGTTTAACTATCAAATTTTTAAGTGTATGTTCCTGTGTCTTTTTAGGATTTAATTGTTGTAACAGTTATAATTTTATAATTGTTATAATCTTTTTATTTTAATTTAATTACATTGTAATTGTAATTAGCAGTATGTTACAATCATGTTTTAATTTTACATTGTAAAAATTACGATTTCTACGAAGCTTGAACTATTCCTGTAGGATGAAATGATAAAAGGAGAACTCGAAAACACATACAAAAACTTTATATAGGAATACACAAGTAAATAATACAATCGATCAAAGCATGAAATGAATATGAACTTCATATCATTTTATATTTTTTGATAAATATAATCTATTTTTCTGTTTTAAGTGATGATTTTATTCTGAGTAATTAAGAACTCTTATTCTGAATTAATTCTTGGGTTTAGGAATTGTTTTATAACTTAAATGACACAATCAAATTTTTTTTTTGATTCTTTTAGTTATTGATTTATGGGTCGGATTTTACTCGACCTCTGGTTGGAAATTAATGATAGATTTAGTTTATAATGATTTTGAATTGGATTATAATAATCAGATTATATCTGATCTTGTTTTTATTTTTTTAATTATTCTAGATGTAATTGTTTGTTATGTCTGTTATAATTATATTGTAGTATAATTTTATGATTTTATGATATTTTTGTCAAAATTAGTTCAATTATTATTTTATTTTTTAAAATTATAATTATAATATATTTTCAAGATATTAATTATTTATTTTTAGATTTAAATGACGTTAATTGTATTAATCTTCTATAAAAAA
>JBBUKS010000017.1:1137300-1163368 GCA_038050645.1 Hedychium gardnerianum
ATAGCTAAATCTACAATTCATCTACAAGCATAAATCCATTCCACATAAACTCTATCCATTTACACCAACAAAGCTAAACTATAATTCATCCATAGAATCAAAGTCATATCTACACAAATAAAGCTAGTTTACACTTCATCAACAGATTCAAATCCATGACCACACCATCAATGCTAACTACGACTTCATCTACAATTTCAAATCCAAACACCAAAGCTTCACAAAACTTACCTAATCGGTTATGATCAACTCCACAAACCCCAGCTCTGCCGGCAGCACGATGGATGGCCGGAATAGTAAATGGGCTGGCTGAAAACTCACAGACATAAACACCAAGTCCTGTTGAATGTAGGAGATCAACTTCAATCAACCAAACGCCACAACAACTCCCAAATTCAAACCCTAATCCAACAAATCAAACACTTCCTTACTTGTAAATGGGAAGATGGCCGAAGGTAAGAGAATTGGTCGTGGCACTGTAGCTTACCAAGAGATGAAGCCCAGATCAAATCTGACCTAGATCGGACGAACTATCAATCCACCAAATCAATCTGAAGGATAATAGGGTAAAGAACAAGAAGAGGCTTACCCTAGCCTTGATCACCGACGATGGATGCATCGGGGCTGGTCGCCAATCAGAGCAGGAAGAAGTCGATGCTAGTCGGTGGGCTTTTCTCCAAAGAGGGGGGAAAAGAGAGGAGATTGGCTCGATCTCTCCGGTGTCCTCCGATCTCAGGCATCGGTCACTCCTCCCCTCTTGCAAATCTGGCCGCGAGCTTTGGCCGACGCCTATGGTGGTTTGCTCAATCCTATGCCGTCGGCCGGAGGTAGGCGATGGAGATCGACGGTGATGGCTTGGTGGAGAGGAAGGAAGGAATCATTCGTGAGTGCTTTGACCGTAGTGAGGAGGAGGAGGGCGGCTGTTTGTTGAGTGAGGAGGAGAAGAAAAGGAAATCGCAAGTGGCTCGGTTTGGGGGGAAGCTAACTTAGGTATTTATATTTCCAACTTAGGGTTAGCTTTATAAACATTAGGTTAATAACTTTCATCAATCCCAGTTTAAATAGGAATAACTTTAATTAATCCATATAAATTCAGTTTAATCCTCAAAAAAAATCCAAATATCCCTAAAATTTCCAAAGGATCATCCCTCGATTAACACCCATTTTGTTTATTTTAATTTTAATTTTATTTAATTTGTCATATTTAACAGCTGTGGAAGAGTACATTGGTGGAGCGAGAAGGACGCGGTCCGAGGGACGCGAGGTAAGAAGGACATGGTCCGAGGGACAAGAAGCTAGGGAGGAAGTCTGCTTGAGGAGAAGATCTGAGTTGGGTTCGGATAAACTCAACTCTGGACGGCTGGACAATCACCCAAGGCAAGCAGAGTTTGGTCAACTCGAAAGTTGACCAGAGAAGACTCGAGGCACTTCTATGGCTTGGAGGCGCCTCGGATGAAGAGGCGCTTGAGGTGCCTCGGTTGAGCTGAAGTCACCCCGAGCGTCGACTGATGGAGGCGCCTCGACTGCCAATTGAACAGAGGCGCCCCGACCGCCAGGAAGAGTCATCGAGGCACGCTAGAGGTGCCTCGACCGTCAATTGAACGGAGGCACCCCGACCGCCAGGAAGAGTTGTTGTAGTGGATAGCAGCTGGAGTCCATGTCAGCTGTTCCGAGGAGCCCCCAACACTTGGAGGCACCCCTAGCGCTGCCAAATCAGCAGACCATTGCTGAATGGATCAGTTTTGATCCATTGGAGGCGCCCCTAGCGCTGCCAAATCAGCAGACCATTGCTGAATGGATCAGTTTTGATCCATTGGAGGCGCCCCGAAGCAATGGAGGCCCCCCATGATGCCACATCAGCAAAACGTGTGTCTTTGACTAGTTTGCTATAAATAGAGGTTATGTATTCTAGTTTAGTACAACACACTAAGTATTCTATTTCCTAGTTCGATTTTTCATTGTCTAAGCTTTCAAAGTCTGTAAGAGGCTACTCCGCCTTCACGAAAGAGTTTTTAGTGCTTTCATTTGCCTTGGATTAACAACCACCCAAGTTGTAACCAAGTAACTTTTGTGTCTCTTCTATTTTTATGTTATTTATTTTATTTAATTAATGTGTGTGTCTTTGCTTAACTAGAAGCAAAAGAAAGTAGTAATATTTTATTGCAGCCTATTTACCTCCTCTAGCCGATCCACCGATCCTACAAGATCATCTTCCAACCTAAGTCAAACTCATGCCCTTGGAGATATACATACTCACGAGACATCGTGGATTCCTTTCTCTAATAGATCTCCTTAGTGACACTTGATCTTGAGGTGGTTGGGAGTTATGCTCAACCATTGGGGGAAATATCTCTATTTAAGCTGATGTACCTTCCAATTGTATTGGAGGTGTCATGAAAATAACGTGATCAACTACCCCTTTCGGTTGTGCAGCTTCAATTGTACGTGGAATGATGACTATTTCACTATCAGTTGCATCAGTAGTTACCATATTAAGATCACTAATGTTCTTTTCAAATGATATTTTCTTAACTTTATCGCTCCCATCATCCTCAATAAATTTGGTATTACCCATCTCGAAAAAGGATATACTCAAGGGGTTATAAAGCTTGAAGTCTCTTGAGTTTTCAGAGTATCCTACAAAATGACAGTTAATGATTTTTGAGTTCAATTTTCTTTCGTTAGGCCTATAGAGCCTAACCTCAACTAGACAACCCCATACATGTAGATGCCTAAGATTAGGCACTCTACATGTCCACAACTCATATGGAGTTTTCGTTACCACCTTACTGGGAACTTTATTGAGTAAGTAAACCGTAATCTTGAGTGCCTCACCCCACAAGGACTCCGGTAGAGAAGAAAATGCAATCATACTTCTCACCATGTCTTTAAAGGTATGGTTTCGTCGCTTTGCTACATCATTCATCTGAGGTGTCCCAGGCATGGTGTATTGCGCCACGATTCCGCACTCAACAAGGTAATCTGTAAATGGCCCAAGACATTGTTCACCTGATCTGTCAGATCTACCATCGTATTCACCACTACGGTCTAATCTTACGGCCTTAATCTTCTTACCAAATTAATTTTCAACTTCGACTTTGAAGGTGTTGAACATGTCCAAGGATTGCAACTTTTTGTGAATAAGGTATAAGTATCTGTATTGAGAATAGTCATCTATAAAGCTAATAAAGTATAATTGACCGTTCCAAGAAGCCTTAGGGAATGATCCACATATATCCATATGTATTAGCTTTAAGACACGTTACTCCATCTTGAACCCTCATTATTTTTGTTAGTCATTTTCCCCTTGATACACTCAATGCAGATTCCAAAATATGACATATCAAGGGAATTGAGAATTCCTAATAACATTAATCTTTCTAGGCATTGTTTAGAGATGTGCCTTAAACGTCTATGCCACAACATGGAAGAATTTCCGTTTGTCACATCATGTTTCATACATATATTATGTATTACAAGATTATCCGTATGAGTTTCAGTGTCCAATCTATATAGTTTGTCAATCAATGAACTAGTACAAGATTATACGTAAGAGTTTCTGTGTCCAATCTATATAGTTTGTCAATCAAGGAACTAGTACCACACAAGTTAGAATTTTAAAAAATACTAAATTTTTCATTTCCAAATGAACAAGTGTAACCGAATTTGTCCAAATATGAAATAGAAATTAAGTTTCGTCTAAATGATGACATAACAAATGTATTTTCTAAATTTAAAAGTGTATTATTACCTAAACAAACTTTAAAGACATCTATTGTCTCTACTTTTGTCTTCTTGTCATTTCCCCATATAGATGAATCTTTCATCAGCAATTGACATTCAGCTCCAATGACAACCTGCATAGTTACACTTATATGAGTAGTTGCACCCATATCTATCCACCAAGTGTTATTAGGTACAGTAGCTAGGTTGACTTATGAACTGACAAATTTGGAAAGATTACCATTCTTGACACACCAGTTGACATATCTAGGGCAATCTTTCTTCAGATCACCTTTCTTTTTGCAAAAGAAACAAATTGGATCCAGATCTTGTTATTTTTGCACTTTATGCTCTAAAGCCCCAGTCACTATAAGTTGTTTACCCTTACTTTCATTAGTATCCTTTTTCTTCTTCTTGTTCGAATACTGAGATGAGGATGCAAAATGAGCACTGTGAGATGTGTCACTCCTCAATCTCTCTTCTTCTTGTACACATTGAGTTATGAGCTCATTTAGTATCCAGTTCTCCTTTTGAGCATTATAACTAATCTTAAAAGGAGTGAACTGTATAGGTAGACAGATTAGGATTAAGTTCACAAAGACACTTTCAGACATTTTCAACTTTAGTGTCCTTAGCCTTGTAACCAAATTCGACATCTCCATGATTACTCCCTAATGCTACCCTTCTCGGTGTACCACATGGACACTAACTTCATGAGAAGTGTAATAATCTCGAACTTTTTGTTTGAGGCAAATTGGTCCGCTAATTCCTTAAGGAAGGTTTTAGCATTCTCCTTCT
The DNA here is from genome assembly GCA_038050645.1 of Hedychium gardnerianum. NCBI lineage: Eukaryota > Viridiplantae > Streptophyta > Magnoliopsida > Zingiberales > Zingiberaceae > Hedychium > Hedychium gardnerianum. Next base: position 1,141,822 of record JBBUKS010000017.1, read on the forward strand.
CGGTTATTGAACCTCTAAGGGATTCCGAAATAGACATCCTCATGATAATCAAACTCATGCAATTTGATTGCTCCCTCTTGTCAAAGATCACCTTTTGATCCACAGTGAAATCACTAGATAAAGGTGCAGGGCGATCATGTCTAAATGCAAAGCTTAGATCCATGCAGCCTAAAAGTACTATTTTATGCTCTTTCCATTGATCAAAGTTTATGGCAGTAAGCACAGGGATGTTATTTAGATTAGCAGATATTGAGAGCACTATATAAATAAAAGCAAAGAACATAGCTCAATTTAACTAAATAAGGCATGTATATTTATAGTTGTGTTTTAACAAAATGAAAGAAACAAACATTCAGTTTTATGGGCATTAAATGAGATACCTAGTGCAATATTACATTAAGTCTTTGAATTAAATTGTAACTTAATATTGGTACTCTCCAAACAACTCATAATTACCTTCATCTGTCACATAACTCGCCTTCCTTTGAGCCGAACATTATGCGCATGATACTTTATTTATGAGCTTCTTTAGCTAGCTTATGTTTTCAACACCACTCACAACACTTCTAATCGGCCACATACCCCTTCCTTTGGGCTGACACACTATGCGCATGAGTTAGAAGTCAATCTAGATTTGTAAGTTTCCTTAAATATACATCCAGCATAAATAATGACTTTCCTTTGGGCCAACTATCTTTAGCATGGATATACATCCATCTATGCAAATACCCATAACCTCCCCAATAGTTCTCGCTTTGGCGATAGTATTGGCTTGACTAAGTTGCAAGCGTGAAGAATAATCCAGAAAAAAATTACTGAAAACTGAGCTAATTTTAGTTATCAATCGATTGCTATTAGTTATCAATCGATTGCCCTGAAGCTGCAATCGATTGACACGCCTCATGTGCCATTTCCAAGTCATGTCAATCGATTTGCCACCTATGGCAATCGATTCAGAAGGTTTTTGTTCACGAATTAATCCATCCTAATTGATTGGTCCAATCGATTAGTAAACACTAATCGATTCTGAAACCTTCTGTGGACAACCTCATGGACCGCAATCGATTAGGAAACTTTCTGTATCTAACCTCAAATTCAACAATCGATTGACTCCTTATGGCAATCGATTGGTGAATACCAATCGATCACCCAATCAATTTGGAACCCTATTGTGCGCAACCCAAGGTTCTTCAATCAATTGATCCTTTATGACAATCGATTGATGATAACCAATCAATTTGGAGACCTTCTGTGCACGATCCCAGATTTACTAATCGATTGGTCCTCATGGCAATCGATTGGTGAACACTAATCGATCACCCAATCAATTTCAGATCTTTCTGTGTGCAATTCTCGGCATTTTAATCTCTATTCCCAAATTAGTGCTTACCAATCGATTAATATCAGAAAACCTGATTTTCTAAATGTGATTTCCATCTTGAAAAATCCTAAAATTTGGTCGTTATTTGCGTTCTTCGCGGATAATGCGAAAAACTCAAAATCTAGGATATATCTTTTTCCAATGCTCTATTCGTCGGGTATATATCGATTCGCTCATCCATTTGGAATCGAATGCAAAATCTATGTATATTTTCAAATCGTCTTAAAAATTGACGATAAACTAATCTTAAGCTCTGATACCAATTGAAAAAAAATTGTGATATATGGAATTTAATCAATATGCATCAACAACAACAAGATTTAGCCATCATCAATCATAAGGCAAAATTAAAAACTAAATATGATACAACGGCAAATCAAATGCTTACCTAAGTTCATAGTTAATATCATTGTATCTCTTACTTGTCGCTGGAGTTTCTACCCGCGCGGAATGACCTTCTACAGGAGTGGGTAACAATTTGAAGTCATTTTCAATAGGGAAGAGAGGAGTAAGATAAAGCTCTCTTGATTCAAGATTTCAAGATGCCCAAATGAATCAAGTTTCTTTTTTTATATACCAAACTCATCCCATAGGGATCATCCACATAAAATGCTCATCCATCATTAACAACTCATTAATGTTAATGAACCGGATTAACGAATCTACACATTAAATTTACATCTAATAATCTAAATCCCTTCATATGCATTAAGCATTAAATCATTTAATTGAATTTTAGTTTCTTAATGATAATTAATTATATATATCTTAATCAAATATTAGCCTATTTTATGAATATTAAAATTATTCATATGAACTTAATTAAATTAAATCCATAGAGACTTAATCCTTTAAATATCTGTCATTAAATGGCTGGTTTCCTTGCTAAAGAAATAGAAAGCTTATGCACTTTAAATCTTTTATTGTCCTTCGTGACCTTCCCGAACTCTGATTCATTGTTTAAGTTCATGTGATTATCTTTGTCTTGAGATCGCTGTGAGTTTGGCAAGTTGTTTTCTGCCAATTAGTTTTGATGTTACTGTTACTAGGATTCTGTAGCTGCTCTGCTACATGTAACGAAACCATCATTGGTGAACTGACACCGTTATAATCGCCTTTTTTTTTTTGTTACCTGGCATTCAGTTTTAACATGATCATGCTTTCTGATCAGAACTACATGTACCTGCTACATGTTTTCTGATCAAGTTTTGGATCATTTTTTTAGTCCTCGTGATTTATCTCCTCCGTGTTGGTCCTGGAACGGATTGGCGGGGGCGCTGGAGACGAGCGTTTCACCTTTTGCCACAATGTTTTCTGATCAAAATCTCCTGGTTACGTAACGACAAGAAAATCTTGTGATTCGTCTTCGAAATAATAATATAATAATTAAATTATCCAATAAATAATCAAAAAAAATTAATTTTAATTACATCATATTATATAAAAAAAATTCTTTTAATAAAAAATATATCTAAAAATATTGATCAAACCTCTATTAGTATTTCTTAATTTATTCTGAAGATCGATAAAAAATTTTAGTAGAATCAAATCAATCATCTCAAATTCGATATTTTTTCGATCTGATTAATTATTTTTTTAAGAAAATCTCGTGATTACAACACCTCATCTCGTTGAGCTTCTTTCTGCAAAACGAACCTACTGTCTCTGAAACACAATTTAACATGATTATGCAAGCCTTTCAGATCCCTCAGTTACTGCAGAATTATCCCTCGTTTCATTATCTCCGCCTGCCCACTTCCTTATTCGAGAACCTGCTTTCATTGCCTGACAAAACGAGGATAACAAAAAAACAAACTGTTCAGATATCTCCAATTATGAATGGTGAGTTTTGGTGAAATGCTCATGGTTTGAATGTTGGCCAGCAGAGGAAGTGAAATTTTTTACCTCAATCGTCCAATTGGTTCCCGCCGTGATGCTGATTAAAATGACAGTCTGCATGCATACTCCAGTCAGCATGCCACTCCACATCCCCTACGTTCAATCAACACAAAGTCGATTTTCAAAAACTAAAATTGCAGAAAAATCACGTACAAACTCGCCATATGATCCGTTGCCAATTTAACGCCGACCATTTGCAGATGAATGATCGAGATTAAAAGCCGAATCGCTCAGCTATATTGTGAAGATCTATACCGATATATATAGGAAACTTCTTGATTATAGTTTCATACCTTAACCCCTAAATCAAAATAGAATGCCAGCAAGCATCCCATTGGGATCCCGACCAAATAGTAACAGCCCATATTAATGTACGCCACCAACCACTGCCACCCTGCTCCAACTGCCACCCCTGCCGAGCCAAACAAACTCGAGTCACTTGTACATGCATTCGAGTCGTCGATCTTAATTAACAAGTAAATTAAACGAGGTTGCACGAATGGAACCAGCACCAGTTAGCACCGGCTGAACGCTGTTGAGGAGGATAGTGAAGGCAAAGACGACGGCGAGGTTGGAGACGGCGCGAACCACTTTGGGGCTGTTGGTGAAGGGAGCTCCGTAGAAGTCCCTGAAAGCCAACACCAGGCTGAAGAAGATGATGCCCAACGTCAAGGACGACATGACGACGCAGAGGATCGCGAACTTGGCCGCTCGAGGCCGCCCTGCTCCCAGCTCATTCGATATCCTCACGCTGCGTGTATATATATATATATATCGTTAACGACAGATTGGTAAAGGAAACAGAGCGAAGGAAGGGGAGAGAGTTCGCGTGTTTGGATAATTGCCTGATTGCTACGTTGAAGCCGAAGAACACCATGAACTCCCAGCCATTGATGTTGTTGCTGCGACGGATCGGAGAAGAAGCTTTATGTAGGTGAGCAAATATGGAGATTCAAAGTGAAGGTTTAAAATAAAATTATTTTTTAAAAAAAAAGAGAAGTTTATAAATTAAGAGGAGCGAATTTTAATATTTCAAATTATGGGAGGTCAAACTCACCAGATGGATACGGCGGCGACTGCAATTTGAGCGTTCTTCAAATGGCCAACCAGGACGATCAGAAACGTGTAGTACCAGAACTCAAGGCTGCGAATCGAAACAGCGAGAAATTATTGCAGAGCGTTGGCAAATCGCGGCTTGGAGTTCATTTGATTGTTCTTTTTTAACTACCAGATCATTATGGCGGATCCGATCGAGAGCCACGCGAAGGAGCCCAACCCGGCGAAGGCCGAACAGCTGAAGCCGTTCCAGGCGCCGGGGCAGTATCCCATGGCGATGTACGCGAACTGGCCGCCCACCACGATCCACCAGGCGAGGTTGAGCGACACGGCGGCGCCAGTGAGGCCCAGGCGGAAGTGGACAACGAGGAGCCAGGTGAAGGACACATGGAAGACGAGGGCGACGGCGGCGACGGCGGCCATCAGCATGACCTTGCTCTGCGCCTGCAGGAACTTGGAGATGGGGAAGTTGAGGGCGTAGGCGAACAGCTGGGGGATCATGTAGATGGCGAAGCGGCCGGCGAGAACGGCGATGTCGTCGTCCTGCTTGAAGAGGCGGAGGAGAGGGGTGGCGAATAGATAGATGGGGAGGAGGCAAGCGGCCATGGTGAGGAGGATGAGCCAGGATCGCTGCATGTACACGCCGAGCATGTGGAGCTGCTTCGCGCCGTAGGCTTGCCCGCATAGCGTCTCCAGGGCGCTTCCCATCCCCATCTGCCATTTTTTGCCAAACAGAGCAACACAATCAATGGTAAATCCTAAAAGGCGGAGACAGGGACGAGTTGAGGATAAACAGAACAAAACCAAATGAGCTAAAAACAACGGACAAAACAAAAAAAATTATCGTTGTCTCGTTGACTATAAAGAATGTCAATAAAAGTACAAACGGTGACGACCATGATGCCGAAGGCGAGGCCGGCGATGACCATGTTCTCCGTGGATACGGCGTCGAGCTCGAGGGTGGTGAGGTGGCCGGCAAAGACTTGGGTGGTGGCGCCGAGGGAGTAGCGGCAAACGGAGGTAAAGATGGAGGGGCCGGCCAAGTACCACAGCCGCTTGTTCTCCGCCGCCCACGCCCGAGCGAACTGCTTGACGCTCCTAATCTCCTCCATGTCGTCCTCCCCGTCGCCGGCTCGGCCTCCATTGTTTCCAAGCAGAGCTTCCTCCATCTCTCTAGATCTCTCTTTTCCACGAAAAGAAAGAGAAGCAAAGCAAATATGTGAAAGGACATCCAGCTTGCTTTCTCATTTGGAAATGTCCCCTCGAATTTTAGTAATTCAAATAAATAGAAGAAAATTATTTTTTATTTTATTATTTTTTTCTTTATTAATGGGATAAAGGGGCGATTACGTCCCGCGTTCCCGTCAATTTACTCGAGGCAAAAGACAAAGCGTTCTCGTCAGTTCGTCTTTTTTTATTATCTTTATAAGTTCCTTTATTATCTTTATTAATTCATCTTAAATTAATATTAAAAAATTAAATTATAAAAATTAAATTATTAATTCAGATAATAATTAATACATAAGAGAAAATAAAAATCTAATTATTAATTAAAATTTAACTCTCAAATTTCATAATGATAATATTTCATATATTAATCATCAACTTATTTCATGAAAATCTCATCAATTTACTCAATCTTAAAAAAATAAATCATAATAATTAAGAGATAAAATAAATAAAAGGATAAATTATATCGGAGTATAGATATTTATATCTCACCTATTTCAGGATTCAATCCTTTATTTATTAAATAAATTTATCATTTATTTACCATCTCAAAACTCGTCAAAGTTTTTTTTAATAATTTAAATATTTAATTATTTGAATTAATTAATTTAAAAAATAATTAATTTAATTTTATAAAAAAAATTATCAATCATTAAATAAATAAAGAAATATTAATAAAAATTATTTAAATGATCAATATTTTTTTTTTTATAATATATCATAATTAAAATTTAAAATTTAAATATTTTAGTTATTTATTAAAAATTTAACTATTACACTATTATCGAGAGATTTTATTATTTCTTCTGACATCATGTAACATGGAATCGAGTTCAAATTGTATTTATATACGCACACATTTCGCGATTTCAATATAATACGAATTCCAAAATTTTCTTATTTGCTTGAAGAAAAAGAATCAATTCCATCAATAGGAACAATTGAATATTCCACCCAAAAATAGTTAAACGCAATAAAAAGAACAAACCTAAAAAAGCAAAGCAATAAAAAATAAAGTTAATCAATGATTCTTGTATCTTAATGACAATACCTACAAAAAGTTAGGATTGAGACAAGCTTTATATGGTCATCATCATAGTTAGCCGATATTATGTCTTTTAAAACTTTTAGTTTACTAATATACTTCAATTTGTATTTCACATGATAATTATTATTTATGTATTTGACATTTTGTAAAATCAGGTATGGTATTAACGCAATAACTTCAATTAATTATATATACAACCTGTCCATTCTCACATCCACCTTCCACTTCTTTTCGAGCTTCTAATTATTATTATTATAACATATCAACTGTTTGACTTTATTTTTAAAAAAATATATTTAAAAAACACCTTAATTATTTTTAAAAAATACTTCTCTTTTAAAAAAATACTTCTCTTTTAAAAAATTACTAAAATAACACTTTAGTCCTAATTTGATACCCAAAATATTCATTTGTGATCTACCTTTAATCAACTCTAATTAAAAATGCACCATCATAGAAGATACAGATAAAAAGATGAAATGTTCGTCCCCAGTGCCCCGTCAATTCGTCTCAGGATCAACACGGAAGAGGTAAATCACGGAGACTAGTCTAGCTAGTCCGAACAATGACCAGTACATGAAAGAGGGCAGAAACCTGGCTACTAGCCAGGATTTGAACTTCAGATCTCATTATGACAACACCTTATGCACTAGCCATCCGTCCATCCCATAAAAACATCATAGAAGATACATTGTTCTATAAAGACACGTCGCACGCGGATATATTTAACCAAAATTGTATTATTTTAAAGTAAGATTTGGTTAAAACTGTGTCAAGCATCGAGCACATATTTCTATTAATATTTATAATTCTCATATTCACATTATTAATTAAATATTTCACTCTTAAATATTCTAAATTTAACAAACTAAATATTTATATCTTCCACCCATGGAATATTTCACTCCTAAATTTCATAAATTTCACAATTAAATATCACACAAATCAAATATTTATAAGCACTATTTTTATTTTTAAAATAAAAAAATAAAAAATATCAAGTAAAACTTTTTATCCGATAATTTTTAATATTCCAATTTCTATCCCTGATAGAGATTTGAGATTTAAGAATATTTAGAGAAATATCTTTTCTAAATATTTCCCATGGATGCTTAAGGTGGAGTCACGCAGAGAAATTTTGAATATCAAATTAGAGATGGAATGAAAAAAAAAAATAGATGGCATCTTTTAATTTCCTATTTTATTTATCCTAGAAAATTTTCTTTAGATGCACACTCTAAAAAATCTTTCCAAAAATAATAATAATGAGAGTGGCATGTCTAATAGTATATAGAAAAAAAGTAGTAAACAAAATTTATGAATTCTTTTAGACTTTTATGAAGAGGATTTTCATTTTTATTAAATTAAATAAAAAAATATTTAAAAAAAGTAGTCAAACGATATATATATATATATATATACACATCAAGCAATTTATTTCTTATAGTAAGCTTAAGAATATAGGAGAAATTAAAATACTTCTGATTTGTATTTAATTTAATAAAAATGAACAGATAAGATTATTTGTTTATTAATAAAGCAAGATTAAAAAAAAGTGCCATGTGCGCATTTTTTAATGAAACCCTTGAAAAGTGACGTTTAATGCTACCAAAAAATAAGAGCATTTGTTTGTCATTTATTGTTCACCTATAATTACCATATGTTTTGCCTTAAAAAAAATATGGATCACACATCTTGGAGAAAAAATATATTAAAAAAATAAACGATTAACATATTTATTAAGATGTCCCTTGCATTCATTATTTATGCTCTTCATATTCATTAATCTTTTCCTTCAATTACAGCTTCACCGACTTACTAAACAACAAGAAGAAGAGAAGATATGCACAGATTTGTATGTCTCTTGAAGTAACACCCATTAAAATTTATATATATTTATAATTTTGAAGCTTTTTCAAAGACGTCGCATCCAAAATAAAGAATTCAAATATGATTCATTTCTTACTGATATCAAATTTTTTTTATCTCTATTCGTAATCTATCAGGGCTGTCAAAATAATTTGAGTTGATTATTTCAAACTATTAAACTATTAGCTTGACTGAGTAGATTGATCATCAATTTCATCTAAAGTTATTTAAGTCCGAGTAGGAAAGAAAAATTATTGAGTCGTCGATTTGCCAAGTTCTTGAGTCACCGATTCACCAAGTGCCAAATCAAGGAAGCTATTACCGAAGGCTCGAGAAAGACGTTGAACAAATTCAAAGTTTGAGTCCGAGTTGCGTGAGGAGCGTCATCCGAGGAATAAAGATGTCGAGTCTTGCAGTAAGACAGTCTCCTTAAAATAGATTCATCCCCTCTAGCGATGCTAAGAGGTCACACTTGGATGCTTGTTTCCCAGAATAAAATGACGAGATCACGACACAACTTGTTAGGACTGATATAAGCTAGAGAAGGTGAATGGTAAGACTGTAAATGAACCAAACGTTCGTGAACAAACTTGGTGTTCGTCTTGGTAAGAGTTTATATATGTTCGTTCAATATACACGAGATTAATTAAATAAACAAGCTTGAACAACTCATTAAACTAAACAAATAAGCTTGAACATATATGTGTTTAGCTCGTTAATATTTGTGAGCAACGTTCATGAACAATATTCGTGAACAACGTTCATGAACAATATTCAAAATTCTTATCAATATGCTAAATAAAAAAAAAATAATTAAGTTTGAATTATCAAGCTTAATAACCAATAAAATAATTAAACAAGTTTGAATTGGGAGCTCGATAACATCTAAACGAATCAAGCTCAAGCCAAGCTTGAATTGAGAGCTCGATAACATCTAAACGAATCAAGCTCAAGCCAAGCTTGAATTGAGAGTTCGATAACATCTAAACGAACTAAGCTCAAGCCAAGCTTCAAATAAGTTCAAGCTCATAAAAAATAAACCAAGCCAAGCTTGAACAATCATTTCAAAGACTTAGTTCATTTTAGGCTCGGCTCGGCTCGGTGACCTTATCAAATAAGCTTAAAACATCCCAAAGCTTGGCTCGGCTTGTTTACAGCCCTAGTGAATAGCTCGCTTTGCTTCGCTTCTTGAACTTGATTTACAGTGAAAAACTTAGCGAAGACTTTACAATGCTAATTCCGAGATTTTATTTGATATCCACTTCTTTGAGGTGACTAATCTAAGAGTTTACACCAACACACTCATAGCTCCACTATAAATGACTCCTCGAAAACTTTTTGGAGGTGGAACAATCTTATACAAGCTCGAACATGAGAATACAAGAAAACAAGAACGCAAATACAAATGAAATCGAAACACGACTTTACAATGATGAACTTTGTGTTGCTTGATCTTTTCTTGCTTTGGATTGTCTCTTGGTAGATGAAAATACAATAGCACTTTGCTCCAAGACTCTCAAGAACGGGCTACTTCAAATCTTTGCAAGACCCCATTTTCTAGGGTTCCTTTTGGACTGAAAAATATCTCATAATCGATTGATCTTATCCCAAATCGATTGTCACGTCAGCTCAACCGTTCAAAACCTACAAAACAGCTCTTTTTTGCCCGTCCAATCGATTGGTGAGTCATACCAATTTATTGGCTAGTCTCTAATCGATTACCTTAATCGATTCAGAGGCTTATTGTTTGCTCGCGAAATATCTTCAATCGATTAGCCTAATTGATTGATGAAGCCTGAATCGATTACCTCAATTGATTCTAGCACCTTCTATGCTATAGCGAAAAGACTCCTAATCTATTACCCTAATCGATTAAGCTAATCAATTCAGAAAATTACTGTGCCCTTGCGATTTTGGCATCTTCCGCCAAGCCAATCGATTGTGTCAACTTTAAACTCTGAACCTTAGTTTAGGATTCTTTTTTCCAACCCTTAAGTCATCCATAACCTATTGGGATTTTTCATTATCTAATATCTGGTCAATCTTGACCTATTGGGACATTTTCACTCATGCCAAGTGTCTGGTCCTTTTGATCTACTTGGACTTCCCTTGCCAAACTTTCCGTTTAATTTTTCCTTGTCTAACCTCAGTTATGATTTTTCCTTGCCTAACCTCAGCTAGGACTTCCACTTACTTAACCTCCAATTAGGTCTTCCACTGTCTAGTCTCACTAGGTCTTTCCTCTTGCCTAACCTCAGTTAGGACTTTCCCTTGCCTAATCTCAGTTATGACTTTTCTTTATCTAACCTCAACTAGGACTTCCACTGCTTATGCCCACTAGGTCTTTCCTCTTGCCTAACCTCAGTTAGAACTTTCCCAAATCAAATATCCGGTCCTTCCTTGACCTACTTGATTTCTCTCTCACATATTGTCAAACATTGAAACTCAAGCTTGAGCCAACTCGAGCTTAGTTAACTTGGTCAACCTTGATCGAGAACTATTACACCAATAATCTCCCTCTTTTTTATGTTTGACAATATGTTTAAATTAGGCTAACTCATAAGCCCAAGTTCCTTCTTCTCATGTCAAAGCATGAATGAGGGTTTCCTAACTTAAACCCTACATTCTCCCCCTTTGGCACACATCAAAAATCTCTTTTTGAGGTTCATTCCTCTTTAACCTTCAAACATCCAATGAAAGTTTCATATCTTTCATTGTTTCCAATGCTCAATTTTGAGCATTGAACCTTCAACCAATGCTCATCTTAGACCATTCAACCCAAATCATTCCTTTAAGATAGACATCCCCCTCAAAGCATGCTTCATCTTTAATCATTGCACCAACAATGATTTGGAGTTCCTAAACCTTTAGGAAATCTCAAATTCTAAGTTTTGAAGTAAAAAATTCACATTTGAATCTAAAATTCCCCCTCAAGTCCACATTAGTCTCCCTTAACCATTTCTTTATGATTTTCATCAAGAAAATTATCCTTAAATATTTGTCCAAGTATTTCATATGATTAGGAATAGTTAAATGACCTAAATGTGGCTTAACTGACTGAAATAGACTCATTTCAGTCAAAATCAGCATTTCCCAATTGATTGATAACTGACATCAATCGATTGGAGTTGCTAAATCGATCGGAGTAATCGATTCAGCATCATTCTGTGCTAATCAAAATCAAGGTCAATTGATTGGTATCACATACTAATCGATTTTGGCCTGTGCTAATCAATTGACAGATATTGCCAATCGATTATCGCACGTACCAGTCAATTGCTAACAGAGTCCAATCGATTGGAATTTCTGATTTTTCAATTCGATTTTAGACCAAATTTCAAAAAATTATAAATAATTTTTTATTTTTTAAAAAAAAATCATGAAATTTTACGTACACATTACTTATGTCATATACTATCATGAGAAAAAAGTTTTCTATAAAAATACATCTCATTTTCAAAGAGTGATATAAAATTAGAAACCATTGAAAATTTTAATATTTTACTCTAACTTTGTATTCACTTAATTAATGATGATATTTATCAACAAATAGACTTCACCAAGGTTTTCAAAAATAATTTTGAAATAATTTTCAAAAGTAATTTTCAACCATGATCTATGGGCTAAATGCACATGACTTGTACATTAGCTTTTCCTATGATTGAACTTCACAAAATAATTTATTTTGATGAAATTAAAACTCAAATAGATGCATTAAATCAACATCTTGAGTTTTGTTCATCTTCCTAACATCTCACTTATATCTAATGTATCTCAAGACACATACAAGTAAACTCTATGGTCTTTATGAGATGTAAAATAGTTTTTTTTAAAAACTAAGGGATCATGCATCTCTATCTAGGTATTTTAGACTTGATCATCCTACCTAGGATGTCAATTAATGTTATTGTTCTTAATTTTAAGGAATTAAAATTTATGCATGTAAATAATTATATCATATAGCAAATGCATAATTTCGAAAAAGAAATCTATTATATCTTGATTTAAATGATGTATGTACGATATGTGTCATTTTTCATGACAAAATGAATGTATGATATGATGTCATGACATGTGATAGGGTACACACAAAAACATAACAATTATGGTACAAAGAAAATACCTAAATGTATCATCTAAGTTTCATCAATAACTAATTACTATGTCAAATTGGGTATTTTGACATAGGTGACCCAATCTCCCTCAAATGTGCCAAAACCACCAAATTTGGCATACTCTTGAATTTTATCATATTTGTATCAATTTGATTAATCTCAAAACTTTAAATTATTACTGACACACTTTAACTCTTCAAGAGTAAAAATTAACTTTTTATTTTCAAGATGTCATAATATTTTGAAAATGTCTTAAAATGTCAACTTCTCTATAGTTGGATTAATTACCCATCCAATTAGGATTGACATACTCTATACTCGTGTAGAAAATACATTCTTAAGAACTCAAAATTTATTGGTGTTCATTGGATGTACTAGGTATTCACTAGGGATAACTTTCCTAGATACCTTCTTGATGACTTTCCTAGATACCTTCTTGATGACTTCTTAGGCTTTTTAGAAGTCTTAATCATACTAGTCTCCTCAAGGTCAACTCTAGAGATAACTTCCCTTGTAACTTTAATTTGACTTCTAAACCTAGAGTTAGTTTCATAGTTATATGGAACTCTATAGTATGAGACCATACTTAGACTTATGTTTGTACCCCAAACCTTTATTGTCCTTGGATGGTTCTTATCTTCCTAAACCTAAATTTTGTTTCATAGACCCTTGACATTATTTGTCATTTTCTCTAGGATTTTTTTTTCTTCAATTTATCAAGTCTTGACTTTAAAATTTGATTTTCAATCCTTAAATCCCCAAACTTAGATTTTCCATGATTGCCTTGAGAAGTTTTCTTTTTAAGCATATATCTAACTTCTTTAGTGTTCTTGTCTAAATTATTTTCTACCTTTTTTTTATAATCCAAGTATCCAGCACTTCGAATTGACTAATCCTGGAGGGATGACCGACCCGACTCCACGAAATTTTTCCACCAGCCACCAGGTTAAATCTGAAAGCACTAATGGAAACTCATCCAAATGGTTAGCATTCTTAGGCCCGCTTCTCACTAGAGGAAAAATCTCTTATAGTGCGCTGTAGCTGAGTATTTTAGGGTTTAGGGTGCCACAGGTCAAAGCTTCCAAATCTGAAGGATGGAGGTGCCCAAATATCGTATCTGAATCCATCTCGGGGTTCCATTTTGAAGTTGAGCTCCTTGATGATAAGTCCTAGACTTGTTGAAATTTATGGCTCTTCTTCTTCCTCCTCTAGCTCTTTGCTCTTCCGGCGGTTAGTCCGATGAAGAGTGGTCTTGCTCTGATACGACTTGTTATGATCGATATAAGCTATAAGGGGGTGAATATCTCGCTTCGCTTCTTTGAACTTAATTTGCAACAGAAAACTCAGCGAAGACTCCACAATGCTAACTCTGATATTTTACTTGATATCCACCACCTTGAGGTGACTAATCCAAGGGTCCACACTAGCACACTCACAACTCCACTATGAATAACTCCTTCTCGAAAACTTTTTGGAGGTGGAGAAATCTCGTACAAGCTTGAACACAAGAATACAAGAAAACCAATCGATTGGCTCGATTGCACCAATCGATTGTGTCAGCCCTAAACTCTAAACCTGAGTTTAGGGTTCTTTTACCCAACCCTCAAGTCATTCATGACCTGTTGGGATTTTTCATTGTCCAATATCTGGTCAACTTTAACTTATTAAAACTTTCTCACTCGTGCCAAGTGTTTAGTCCTCCTTGACTCACATGTACTTCCCTTGCCAATTTTTTTGTTGGATTTTTTCTTGCCTAATCTCAGTTAGGACTTTCCCTTGTCTAACCTCAGCTAAGACTTCCCCTTGCACAACAAGTATACAAATAATATTGATCCTACAAAACAGAGTTAGATATATAGATGCATGAGTAAGACAGTTACGATACTGTCTTGATCTCAACTTAGAAATCTCCGTTGGTTTCTTCAATTGGATCAACGTCTGAAGTTTGTCCCACCTGGGATACGACCTTACTGTTCACTCCCTCTAGGAGTTTACCTTAACTTGCCTACCAAACATCTGGTCCTTCATACATGTTTGGTCTTTCTCTGCTCAATGTTTAATCGTCCTAATCCACTAAGATTTTTTCTGCAATACTACATTAGCACAATAGCAATAATAGTAATGTAAAATAGTGTTAGCAACCTATACTTAGGTTTACCAAAATCTACTGGTCCGGTCGATTGCACACGGTCGATCAGAAATTTTTCGATCACACTTGCTTGGAGTTCATTCATTCAAGACTTTTCATTACTTAGGGTTACCTCCCATAGGGTTTTCCCTTTGCTTAGAATTTACTCCTCCAAGACTTCTCATTACTTAGGGTTACATTTCTTTAGGATTTTTCTTTGCCAAGCCTCCAGTCCTCTAGACCTATTTGGATTTGGTAGTCATTCGATAGACTATTCATTCTTGCATAATCTTCAATTAGGATTTTCTCTTACATAACCTCTAGTTAGGATTTTCTCTTGCCTAACCATAATGAAGACTTTCCTTACCTAATCATAATTAGAATTTTTTCTTTGGACTTTTCTTTATCTAATTATATTTTGGACTTTCGCTTGTTTAATCGTAATTAAAAAAAAATTGTTAATCATTTGATCAATTCTGACCTAATTAGATTTTTCTCATGACTAAATTAATTTTAATAAATTTTTATTAAATAAACATTATCGATTACACCACCGCTTAATACCTAATGTTTTTCAGTCTCATCGAGAATTCAAAGATTGTTTTTGCAATCCTATATCTGGAATGGTGGAGGGGCAGGAAAAAGTTAACAAAGACGTCATTGATAGATTGCATAGTTTACTTCGTCCGCTCATGGTAGGACGCTTAAAAAGAGACGTTCAAAAACAACTGTCAAAGAGAACGAGCATGCGAAGACAAAGAAATTTGTACGAGGATTTTGTTGCCAGCTCAGAAACTCAAGCAACATTGGCCAGTGCGAACTTTTTTGCAATGAACAGTATTATAATGTAGCTACGCAAAGTTTGTAATCATTCAGACCTTTTTGAAGGCCATCCAATTGCAGCGACAAAATATGAAATATGAAAAAAATAAATTATGGATAATTATTAATTTAAATAATGATTCATACATGAATAATAAAAAAAAAAAATCTAACTACTAACTAGAGAAAGACCATCCAATCGCGAGTTCACAATTGAGCTATGCTATTTGTACCATATTTTCTAGTGGCCCATTTTCTCAAGCAGATCTCTGTGGTTTGAATTTGGCGTTCACCAGAAATGAATGTTGCATGACTTCGTGGTTAACCAACGAAACGACCGCTATTGTTTGCTCATCGAATATGATACAGGATGCTCAGCTTGAACCTAGCTTCAGGCTGTTTTTCATTTGTCCAGAGTAGTCATGACTGGAAGAAGAAAAATCATGGGAGTAATATATTTGAGTCTTGAGATTTTGAAGCTAGCGTCTATTTGAGATTTTGAGATGATGCAAGAGAAATTTTAAGTTTAATAATATTATTTATTTTTTATTTAATAATATTCTTTCAAATAAATAAATTTAAAAGATTAATTCCAGTGTTTACAGTTGAACAACGAATTTAATACACCCACATAATACCCACAGTCTGTCCAGCGTCAAAAAGTGAAGATCGTGAGTGCTAGGAATTTTTCCCTGAGGTCCAGGATAAAATGATAATCACATGTATCAATGTCGATGGTGACAAAAAGTAAAACGGTAGTCCCAATATTCTTATCAGTTCATTTCAAAATCAACACGGAGGAGGTAAATTATGAAAGCTAATTTTATTAACTCGGACAGTGATCAGTATATGAGAGAGAGCAAAAACCTGATTACTAATCAAAATTTGACTCTCAGACTTCATGATGACGATATTTTATGTATTAGCCATCATCATGAGGATACCTGTATCAATGTCAATGCTAACATGCAAAGAAGTTTGATGCGTAAGGTTTTCAAGTAATATAATTTTAAATATTTGGGGTGGTTTGTCTACAATTTCTCCCTCGTCGCTAAAGTATCTACGTTGCTTTGTCTTGCGCATCCTAATGGAAATTTCGCACTTTGCCCCCAGAGTTCATACATTTTATACGAAAGTTTCCATTCAAAGCAACTAAAAATGGCGGACAAGATCACCCCCTCCCCTCCTTTTGTCACCAACAACCGTGCTCCGTTCCCGCCATTTCCCAACGAACTCTCCAGTCGCTGCCGCACACAACGACGATGCCCTCCACCGCCGCCTTTTCACGATTACCGGCGGCGTCCCCTCTCCTTTCCCGCCATTTCCCAACGACCGTGAGTCCTCTATGCACTTTGCCATTAACTACAGCTGCCTTCTATTGCTCGCCTTTCATCACCATCTGTGATCCTCTAGTATTAAAAACAATATACATAGGAGAAGAAGAAAAGAATATTATCCTTTTGCATATGTTAAAATATTAAAAAAAAAAACTGTAAAAAAAATCCTTTTTTACCATCAAACAAATGAACATAACACTCACATAACTGTTTTTGAAGTTGTTAGTAACAGTGGCTTAGATTTGCACCATGCTGTACAATGCAGCTAGCCGGCAAAGGGTCCTCCTTAGCAAGTATTACAAAGGTCCCTCGATAGCATTTGCATCTCCACACAAGTAGAGTATTTAATAATAAATGTAGCCTGCAAAGTGGAAATAATAGAGAGAAAAATGCTGTGGGCTATACATAATAAACAATATGAGAAGTCCCTGATCATTTCACTTTATATCATAAATCATGTATCGACCGAGAGCAACATGTGGTGCTAGTACAAGTAGAGGCTCATAGGCTTTGGCTGTTCTTAATTGATGATGTATGCATGCCCCATTGCTCTACTAGCTGCTTTTCCAACCCGGTGCATCAAAGTTGGCTGTCTTATAAGTGGACACGAGTAGATAGACATGATTTATTCTTCCAATCCTCCAAAGTTGACTAAATAGCTATAATTAATAAGTTTTAGCTAATTATGTTTGTAGATGAGCTCCATCAAAGTTTATAAGGTTGCTGAGCTTTTTAGACAAGAAGTCGAACATAGAATATCAAGCTAGGTTAATACTGAATTGGACTATATATTGCTCATTTACATCTTTAATAGATAAATACAGTCAACCTCAATTCGATTCGGCTTTTATACAGCACTACATATATTTACGGTACAAACATTCGAAAGCATTGTGCCACAATTGCCAAGACAATAATTGTTATACTTTTGTGTTTTTTTCGATCGGGAAAATAATCGCCCGAGTTAGATTCAGAATTGACAACCAATCCGAGGCTGTTTAATCAATTATTCAAAAGCCATAGAGGATCAGCTGCCGGCTGACCCCTCCTTTCCCAGCAACCGCCGCCGCCGTGCATCGTCCAACACCGCCGCCGCCGATTGACTCAAACATGACCCTCTCCGCGTCGCTCGTGCCCCGGCTGTGGAGGAAGTTGATGACGGACTCCATACATGAGGCCCCGCAGGGCAGAGTGATGGGGCCGTCGGCCGGCAGGCCGAACTCCTCCTCCGATAGCTTCAGTAGCTCCTGAAAGACGCCGCTGCTCAGGTATTTCAACGGCACCATGAAGCGCTTCCCGTCGGCAGTGTACACGAACACGTGCCCCTTGCTGGCCACCGTCGCGGACCACGGTGGCCCTGCTTCACCGTCTCTGTTTTCGGCGCTCTCCGACTCGATCCTTCTCCTGCCGAGGGCGGCCAACTTCTGCCACTTCCTCACCATCTCGATAAGCTTCATGGGGTTCAGCATTGCAGGCCAAAGGAATAAGTGAGATCGAAGCTTTTCGGATGGGAAGTGACAGTGTTGGACTTGTGTTGCAACAAGAGAGAGTTGCGAAACCATGTGCTGACTGATTGGATATATATCGATTGAATTGAATCCCATAACATTTAGACCGGACAGACCGATTCTGTCAATTTGTTTGGTTCATCAGTCACCTCATGAGATTGAGAGGACAACATAACGTACAGGATTGGGCCTATGCACGGTATTAGAAGTGAGACATGATAAGGTTATGAAATAGAAAATGGTTCAGTTGTTCGAGCTTTTGAGCTACATGTCCAAAGATGGCTTGGCTCTTGATGGGACTCGATTGGACCAGGTAATAATTAAGGTGGACCGCCTGGACAACCGGAAAAGAGTCCTCGACCTGCAACATCTCGGCAAGCGAGAATATGACTTGGAGGAGACATCAAACTGTGCCTATTCGGACCTTGAACAAACTTTTTTCATTTGATCAAACAAACCGGCTGAATCAGGTCGTAAGCTAAATAGGACCACTTTTTAAACCATAAATATTAATAGTGCCAGTGACATGTGAGTGGGAAAGTTTGCATGGACTTTGATGCCTGTATATGCGAATATTTTATCTCATTTTGCATGTGATCATGTCGCTTGGAAAATTGATGGCTGATCAACTTCTTGAGAGGCCGTGCACAGTTACGATGCAGTAGTGTTACCACATTGTGACATTGCGATTCTAAACAATGATTAACAAAACTGCTGATGCAACTAAAAAAAGAAGACGGCGAAGTTACAGTTAAAGTGTCGACGTCAAGTGATTTCCCAAGATTTTGGCACAGTTTAGTGTTTAATTACCGATAACGAAGTGGCAGCAAACTGGATCGCTGCAGGACCTCCTTTTTGATTGATTGATTGATTGATTGTCACTCTTCTCTTTTGTTCCTTAGCTTAATAATCAACAACAATGTCACTCGGACCTGGCTAAATTGGGCTTCGATAATTCTAACACTTGGACAGAAAACGAAGACTAGGTTCTCAATTCAATCAATAGCTAGCATACCATAGAAATTAACTTCTCTAATTCCTCTTCCGTGTGGAAGAAGTCCCTAAATTAAAAACATAAACTCTAAGCAAGCAATCACATGATAATTAGAGATTATAGGAAAGGAGCGCACCTGTCATGCTGGGCGTGCTGTGTATATGAAATATCTGTAAATAACAAACAAGAATTCTACTTTATGACTATGAAGCATAATTTCACTAACAATTAGATTGAACAGTGTACAAAACTAAAAGTGCAATCGCATATCACACTGGTAGTTCCAAATAGGAGTTGCCAAGTCTCGTTTACTTATGCTCTGTTTTTTCTTCCCCTTTTCTTTTTAAACATTTTAACATATGAAAAAAGTCACAATAAAAGTCACAATAAAAGTCAAGAGTGTCAGATAAAATTCATAGGATAGAATGAAAATATATCACCATAACTTTAAAAGAAAGTAAAAAAAAGAAATGTGAAAATGGTTAGAGCATAATTACGTAACAATAAATACAAACCAAATATATCAATTGCTCACCAAATAAAAAGACAAATAATAATTTTTAAAGAAAAAACTATTAAAGTAGAATAAACATATATAAGATAAATTTGTTGAATTATTTTAAGAAACATAGACTAGCCGTGGCGCCAATTATTTCTTTAATTCCCAGTCGTGGTGTTCTATCTCCCATCCACGATTAAGAGTGATATATTAAAATTATCGATTTTTTTTATATATCGTATATCGTATCGAAATATTCGATATATAAAAAATTATACTGATATCATACTGAAATATTCGGTATATCAAAAATTCGATATCGGTATAGTTAAATTTCATATCATTTAGCGTAAAATTTCGATATCGATACGATATATCGAAAATTTTAATATAAATGATATACCGATATCGATATCGATAATTTCAGTACGATATAATACTATACCAAAAATTTTGATATATCATTAAATCGATATAATTCAATATATTTTAATACGATATGAAATTTAGATATTTTTTCCCACCCCTATCCACGATGCTTATCGTGTTTTCGGTTATTACTTTATTCCCGCCCAACTCACCCACCCACATCTAAACCCGTGTTTATAAATCCCTGCTCCTCTCTCGATCGGTCACCGCCGGCGAAGAAAAAAAGCAAAAGAAACCAAGTAGACGTCTAAAGAAAAGAGAGTAAGCTTACCGTAACTGACGCCCGAAATGATCGCCGGATTTCGCCGCTCCATCTCCTTGCCAGGGCTGAGCCCTAGCGCCAGCCCCTCGTTGTCGTCGCCGTGACGCACAGCACACCCAGTCCTCCAGTTTCCTCTGCCAATCCCATCCCGTCCTCTCCCTCCTCCACGACGAGATCCGCTCCCTCCATGCCTCCGCTGACCTCGATTGTTCTGCCTCCGCCGCCGCCACAGTTTTCGAGCGGATCGACCGTCTCCTTGCCTCCCTCGACGACATCCTCCGGCTCTCGCAAACCCAGGATTCCCTTCGGCGACTCTCGGCCATGATGGACCGACTCCTCGACGCTTTCCTCCGCCTCGCGGACGCGCAAGGTTCCTACCGCTCCTCTGCTATTGTAATCGCGCAGCACGCCGCAGAGGCGCGCGCCGCCTCCTGGAGGAGGGACACCGCGCGGCTCACTTCCGCGGCCCGGTCGCTACGGCGAGCGGAGAAAGACATCGCGGGGCTCATGTCTGGGATCAAGGATCTGGCTAGATGTCGTCCATTCACTGCAGGGAAGTGGGAGGACGCAGCGGAGGCGCAGGTGGCCGGGATCTTGGCAGAGGCTGTGGCAGCGATTGTGGCTGCGATGGCATTGGTTTTCTCAAGTGTTTCCCAGGCCGCCGCGGCAGTGGCTGCATCGATGGCGAAGGAGGAATCACGGAGGGGGATTTGTTGGCTGAGAAAGAAGACGGAGGAGGGAGAGGAGGCGACAATGGAGATGTTGGTGGAGCGCTTGGAAGGAATGGACGAGGGAAGCGAGAAATTGTTCAGGAGCTTGATGAACATTCGGGTCTCTTCTCAACATCATCACTCCCTCTGTTTAAATTGTGACACATCATACAGTTAGTTAAATGTGTTGGTGCAATTTGCACTACAAGTCAAACCCTAAGGTTTTGATGTATGACCAAAGGTTAAAGTTAGACTGTTGT
>JBBUKS010000017.1:1163468-1180078 GCA_038050645.1 Hedychium gardnerianum
ATCATATGTCGGGCGCTTGGAGTTGGTAAGAACGGTCCTTCAAGGGATGGAGTGTTATTGGCTTTCTATGCTTCCCAGTCCCGATGGTGTCATTGAGAAGATTAAAGCTATATGTCATACTTTTGTGTGGTCTTCCAAGCATCCTCCAATATCTTGGGCTACTATATGTCTTCCTAAGCAACATGATGGGTATGGTCTTAGAGATCTACATGCATGGAATGAAGCATTATTAAGCAAAACTCTATGGGAGATCCAATCTAAAGTGGATTCATTATGGGGAAGATGGGTGTACCATCATTACATAAAGTGTATGAATTTTTGACAATGGGAAGTAAAGGCCTCATACTAACCTCTTATTAAGAAGCTTGTGGATATTCGGTGCAAGATTCAAAGGGCTACAAATGGAGTAGGTGAAGCAAACATCATGATGATTGATTGGTTTACGGCGAAGAAGAAGGGGGTTACAAATTCTTATTAGTTTTTTATGCCAAGGTGTTCGGTGATGACTTGGGTGCCGGTGGTGTGGAGACCGGAGATCATGCCAAAGCATAGATTCTTTTTTTAGTTACTTGCACATGGGAAGCAACAAACAACGCATAGAATGTCATATGAACCGAACAAGATATGTATGCTTTTTCGGTGGCAAGAAGAATCAAATGACCACCTGTGCTTTGGGGGCCCCATCACTTGTGCTCTATGGGACAAGGTGATAGCATGGTTAGATATCAGCCATGATTTCATATCAGTAGGTGACATATTTCAAATCCTTGGGCAACATTACAAGGGTGCAAATCGAAAAATGAAGGCTAGGCATCTTGGGGTCTCAAGTATGATCTACTTCTTATGAGAAGCACGCAATAGAAGACGCTTTAAAGGGATGATACCAAGCATAGAGAGGATGCTTCGTAAGATCCAAATACATGTATTTCGGTTCATAGACTTGTCTTGATTGTATGATTTCTTGTGTGTTGATTGTGGTGATGTAGTGTGCTTGTAATGCTTGTTTATGTTTCTTGATTGTGAGGTTGTGTAGATGACATGTTTTTGTGATGGGTTCCCCACGGTTAGGGGGTCTTAGAGTGATGTTTTAGATCATGTGTTTAGCTTGAGATGATGTTTTAGATCTTGTGTTTAGCTTGAGATGAGTGATTGTAATAGCATGTATGAGGTTTCTAACCTCTTGCAACTTTTTAATATATATGTACCTTTTCCGTGGAAAGTAATCGGGTATTGGTCTTCTTTACTCCATTTTTTCTCCTTTTTGTGCCCTATCAATGAGAAACAAAAGCAACTCTCCGAACTAGAAAGTAACAAGATGAATCATGAATAGATGAAAATATGTGACATATGCACAAGAAATGGGATAAAATATGTGTCAAACTATGATAAAAATGCTATATGAAATGCATATACGTCTAGGAAAGTTCTTCCTAGAATAATGGGGATTTTTAGGTCCTCATCCATCTCTAGAACTACAAAAACAATAAGTATAGTAAAGATACCTACTTATGCTAACACAATCTCTATATACCCAATGAGTATCTACAAGAATGGTCGGCGAGTTGCAAGGTCATAGTAGTTAACTTTAAATCTCCTAATCCATGTTTCTTGCAAATATAAAAGGGAATGAGACTTATGCTCACGCCAAGATCATAAAAATCCTTACTTATCTTTGTCGTACCAATGGTGCATGTTATGAAAAAACTTCCTGGATCCTTGAGCTTCGGAGGTACCTTGTTCAGAATTAACGTACTGCATTCCTTAGGGTGATTCTCTCGAAGTCTTCTTTCTTCATCTGGTGTACAAGGATGTCTTTCATGAATTTTACAAATTTCGTCATTTGCTGTAGAGCATCAAGGAAGGGTATATCTATGTAAAGTGCCTTGATCTACTCTTAGAATTTGTCAAATTCCTCATCCTTTAGTTCATCAATCTTTTTCTCAAATTCCTTCTTAGTATTATCCTCCTTAAAGGCTATCCGAGCAGCTCCATCATTGTTGACTTAGTCATCTTCCTTGTCCATCTGGAGTACATGAGGTTCAACTAGGTTATTGTCACTTCTCAGGACAATGGTGTTGCAATGATAAACTGAGTTTTTCTCCGTTTGCCTAGGAAATCTCCTCGGAGTCAAGATGATGAGCTAGCAATTTGCATCATTTGAGTTTGAAGCATTTTGTTATGATTCTCAAGGTTGTCAACTCTAGTCATTAGTTGTTTGAAGTCCTCTCTCATCTGTGTTTGTGAGGTGGTGAAGCCTTCAATCATCTTCTCCATTATAGATAGCTGGGATGTTATTTGAACTCTTGTTGCTTGCCAAAAATTATTCTGCCCTCCTTGGTCTTGATTGATCCTATATGAGAAGTTGGGGTGATTCTTCTAACCGAGGTTGTATGTCCCTGAGTAGGGATTATTCTACCTTTGGTTGAAGTTTTTGATAACGTACACTTGTTCAAGTTGGGCTAACTATGTAGAAATAGCACCAAGCAAATAGCTTTTTGCCATATGCCCTAATTCACCACAAGTCTTGCACAGTGCATTAGTAAGACTCATAGAATTTACGTTAAAGGAATCAAACTTTTTCGCAAGAGCATCCATCTTTGCTGAAATCAAGTCAAGAGTGTTCACATCATACTTAACAACAGGTTTTGTGGGATTACCTCATTCGGATGCCCACTGATGGTGGTTGAGCATCACACTTTCTATGATTTCCTCGGCCTCATTCAACCTTTTGTTCATCAAAGCTCCACCAGTTGTGGAGTCTAGGGATACCTGCATAGGATAGGAAATCTTGTTGTAGAAGGTATGGATGATAAGCCACTTCTCCAATCCGTTGTGCGAGCATTACCGCAACAATCCTTTGAATCTATCCCATGCCTCAAACAAAGATTCTTCGTTCTTTTGCATGAATCTTGTGATAAGATTCCTCAAGTGAGCTGTTTTGATAAGAGGAAAGAACTTCTCGAGGAACCACTATTCGCATTGGTCTCATGTGGTGATTTTGTCTGTTGGAAGTGAATTAAGCCATGCTTTTTCTTTATATCTCAGTGAGGAGGAGAATAACATCAACCTGAGAGCATCTGTAGTAGCACCATTATATTTCATAGTACCACATATTTCTAGGAATACCTCTAAGTGTTAATTTGGATCTACGTAGGTGCTCCGCCGAATTGGTTATGTTGAACCATTTAGATTACAGCAGATTTTAGCTCAAAGTTGTTGGCCTCAATGGAAGGTCTTGTGATGCTAGGTCTTAGGCCTTTAACGTTTGGAGTGGTGTAATCCTTCCACGGCTTGTTCCCGTTCTTTGCTATGATAGAGGTTGCTTGAGTTTGCTCTGCCTCCAATTGCTTTTGCAAGTTTCATCTCCTGTGAAATGTCCTATCAATTTCAAAATCGGCAAGTAGAAGATTTTCAATTGGGTTAGATCTGCACATATAAGGAAACTCCGATTGCTTGTAACAAAAGAGATGAAAGGTTAGGAAAAAGGAAAGAGATGAATAAGTAAATAATGAAAGAAAGAAAGTACAGAATTGTAATAAGGAAAGAAATAAACTTGATGCGTGTATACCACAAGTTCACGATTGTTGTCAAGTAATAAAAGATATCGATCCCACATGGACTATAAAATCAAGTACTAATCGAATTAACGAAATATGTTATCTAGAGAATCATAGTTCATAAGAGTTGAGATAAAGAGAACGAGTTGAGCACAAGCAAGAAGATAAGGAAGAAATCTGGATTTGGAGGAAATGATCCTAGGACTTTGGTTTTCCCCTGATGATATTGACATTCTAAGTTTAATATACTATCCTATCTCAATGTTTGTTCACATGCAAGTTGTCTATCCTGAGATACCAATATAGATTTTTAGAATTATACCGGCGTGCCTACCCAAACTCGATACTTTTTTTTCAAGAAAACCTAGCTAGTATGACTGCTTTCCAAAATGGGGTTCTCATCACAAATTTCCACGATTCACCTAGATTATTTTCTCTACTTCTTGACATCGAATTGGGGCAAATCTCATTAAGATATTTGATAGCCAATGGTGCCCTCTTATAGAGAAGATCATCATCCCCTCATGGCAAGTCATCCTACATTCAAGGTGATATTGCTATAATGTCCGTTTCGACAGAATACCCCTATCACTAGGGCTCTATTGTTCATCTAGATTATCTCTTCTACTTGTGACCAACTTTCCACATCCTATGGAATTTATAGCATAAACAATAAATCTGGAACAAGGAATACACATGTCATGCAATAGAAAAAATTAAACAAATACTTAGTTCATACATCAACAATTACATCATAGCTACTTCCTAATCCTTGAATCTGGAGAACTATTCCATAGAGATATAGTTACAATCCAAAGACATGAAAGAAAGCATCTTAAAATCCCAAATAGATAAAAGGGAGAGAAGGAAGCTTATTGAGATGGTTGTCGGTCTTTGGAAGGAACTCCAAGCTCCAATCGGTGGATGGATCATCATGACGGCTGTGGAATGGTTGTCCTAGGGTTCCTCTAGAAAGGGAAAATGTTATATTTGAGATATGTCCTAAGGTATGTACTATTTATTGGATACATAAAGATTTACTATTTGAGTATACATTCTTAATGTATATGATTAGATCTTAAACTCATTTATTGAATGTCTGCAATATGATTCATAGCATGAGAAAACTTGTGATTGAATCATAACTAGTGAGCATCTCTACATGTGCAATTATGAATGTATTGAAATATTCCTTAGTCGATGAATTAATGAGTTCGGACATCATCAATTTTGAGAGACTAGCATGTGTTATACTCATTGGTTTAATCAAGCAACTGCTCCTCACTAGCTAGAGACATTGGGATATTGAGAGTTAAACGTGAATACTAGTTAAGGGTAATTAGTTCATTGGAGTGACCTACCATGAGACTTCATATTGTTCTTTACATATATGGATATATTAATAAAGATCTCATTTCAGCTTAAGTGCGAATTTCCTTCGACTTAAGGTATTCAAGTCACCTTGGTCATGGAGAGTTATACTTTGACATCTTAGTCGATATATCTCCAAGAAGGTATGGGTACGGGATGATTGGGTATAAGTTGAAGTATCCGAAAGTGTTTGAATAGCCCATAGAGGATTTACACTACTTATGTAAGGAGATGTATACTCTATGACCACTTGTCAGGATTATTACTTGAAATCTTTGGCCAAAGCAATACATGTCAAGAGTATGATACTCTTGGACACATGTTTGAGTAATTTGAATTCATAGGATGAGGAAGTATAAATTGGGCTAGGTGTGACATAGTCAGCCTAGTGGGGACTGACATATAGACTATATCCTAAACCAAGTGGGTATAAGATGAGTGAAAGGAATGAGGCACGACTCACTATAGCTGCTGAAGGATTTAGAAAGTGGTTCTGAGATCAACCATTGATTTTTCGGTCAATTGAGGATCATGATGTACTACTAGGTATCACTCATGATCTATTCATAATTAATGATTAATTATGAATAACCAACATAACCGGGAACCTATTGGGTCACATGCACTACGAGTTTATCTGAAAGACTTAAAACGAGTTTGAGAATTAGATTCTCAAATAGAGAGAGACTGAGTCTGGTTGAACCAGATGATGGGCAAATCTAGAAAGGGTTTGGTGCAATAGAAGTGCAGATGGGTCACGTCTCTTGTAGACAAGTTAGACCCTCCTTAGTTTAATTGTAAACCAAGATGGTTTAGTTTAAAACAAAAAGGGTGTTTTGTTTTGAACCAAGTTGGTTTGGTTTTGAACCAAACTTAAGAGTAATGGATTGGTTGTCTTAATGGGTATGAGTTTTGGACTTGCTTCTTAAACCCAATAAGATATCTATATATTGATATAGATCAGTGAGAAAAATGAAGAAAGTTGATTAAAATCTAAAAGTTAGGTTTTTCATCTCCCTCTCTCTCTTCTCCTCTTCCCTTCCTTGCTGCCGCCGCCCAAGGAGAAAACCCCACCGTCGGCATCCAAAGGATGTTGGCCACTGTTGCTCCGATCAAGAGGTTCCCCAACAGCCAATTATTGAACCGACTGTGGTCATAGCTCCACCGCCAAGCGATTGTTCCGTGCGCCACCATCGAACAACAGCGACACAGCTGCTATTCTGCACACCACTTACATCTGTCGCCATCCAGCAGGCTTCCGCCAGGCAGTAAGGTACTTTCGTTAGCCACCCCCTCCCTCCGGTGGTCACCAACATACCTCTGAAGCCCCTTGCCACCGGCTATACAGCCGACAATAGCAAGGTGCAGCCCTGAACAGCGACCCTCTCCAGCTATCGTTCACCTCACCTCGTGTCGTCGGGTTACGAACGCCGCCGGGCATTGAAGCAAGTGGGATATCCTCTGTGTTTGATATCGTCGAGTTGCTAATGTCGTTGTATACCAAACCATTAGTGAGATCCTCTCTCAGATTGCTTCATCTCCGATCGTCAACTAGTACCGAAGCGGAGACACGACTCGTGGCTTTGGAAGTTGTCTCGACGATTGCTTGGCGTGGATACGAATAGAGGTGATGCTTGATAGCATCGTTGGTTGATGCCCTTTCCAATCCACATCATTCGTCAGGTATAATTTATTATTCATAAAATTTTGATTACGTGATTATGTCATGCATGTGTGTATTTTGTATGCGTGAGATGCGTGTGATGTAATAATTAGTTTTATTATTTGTCTTCAATACGCGTTTTGTGAAACGTGTCTGTGCACACATCTTGTTGGGTAGCTCGATGCGGTGCGTGCTAAAATATGTTTCACAAATAAGTACATCGAAAGACATAAATAGTAGTAATAAAACTAATTATTATATCATATGCACCGACAATACCGCAATAAAACTAATATATGCAATAACAGAAAATAAAAGTATTATACCGACAATACAAAGAATGTAGATGAAGCGTAGGTGTCGGTATGCTTTATAATGTCGTAGTAGATGATCTTGAACGAAGAACAACGTCATAATAGAATGAAGAGCAGAGAGAAGTTTTTTATCTGCTCGAACCCCGAAGGCTTCTTTTATAGGCTGCATTCCATTGACTAAAAAATTGATCAGTCGACTGATTCTCTTATCCATCGACTGAACCCGTGCCCTTTCTTCTTTGCTCTGATCTGAATCGTTTGATCCCGGAAATCACGCTTGATCAGTCGACTGATCCAGCTGATCAGTCGATTGATCCCTTTGTTTAACTTTTGTGCCTTCATTCGATCTGATAGCTATTTATTGCCTTATTTGATAGGTTAATTGATCCCTTGGATCAGTCGATTGATCCCAATAAATTCCATTTCTGTCGAATTGAACCTAATCTTCTCCATGTAGGCTTGATCGGTCGACTTAACCTCCTGTTTAGTCAACCGAACACTTTAAATTTGACTTTTGTTTTCATCTACAAAATAGAGTTAGCATAGGCAATAATAATAGAAGTCCTGCAAACCAGATGTTAGACCAATATAAGTATGCATGAATATGACAGTTTGGACCGTCTTGATCTCAACTTAGAAACCTCCGTTGGTTTCTTTAGTTGGATCAGCACATAAGGTTTGTCCCACTGGGACACGACGTCACTGCACTAACTCCAGGTGCTTACCTCAACTCACCTACCAAACATCGGGTCCTCCAGACTTGTTTGGACTTTGCTCAGCATCGGATCAGCCTTCCAGGTCTTCCACTTGATTCGATATCAAGTCCTCTAGACCTATCGAATCCTCCTGCCAGATGTCAGGTCCTCTTGACTCATCTGGACTTCCTTCCTGGTTTCACGATCTGCTGAGACTTCCTTACCTAGTATTGGGTCCTCCAGACCTTCTAAGGCTTTCAGAGTTGAGATCCTGCACACTAGATTAGTTCATAAGATAATAATAAGACTTAACTTTAAACCTTTGACAACATCAAAATATAGGTTTGATTCTGGTGCTCCCTGCACCAATAATTGCAACCTGCACTTCATTTTTGATTGGCAACACTTGAGTAACGTCCTTATTGTTTTGTATTATCATATTTGTTTTTATTGTGCTTAACTTTTTGGAATCTTTTCTGTAAGGTTTTTCCAACTCCAAAGGATTTCTAGAAAAGGTAAATTAGAAATAAGAATAATATTTTATAATTGTTGTGTGTGTCAATACTTCTAATTTGTTTGGTCAATTAATTGCATGCTATATCTGTCTTGCTCTAACTATGACTAGTTTATATTTTGTTAGGACACTTGCAAGCTAGATGGGGGCGGGTGGGTGGGTGAATTGTTGGTGCAATTTTTCTCGGATTAAGGTTGACCAAGTTGGCCAAGCTCGGGTTGGCTCGAGTTTGGGTTTCGATTTTTAATCAATATGTTAGTAAGAAGTCAAGTAGCTCAAGGTTGACCAGATACTTGACGATGCTAGAAGTCCAACAAGAAGTTGGCAAAGGAAAGTCCAAGTGGGTCAGGGAGGACCAAACACTTAGTGATAGGAAGTCCTAACTAGAGGTTAGGCAAAGGGAAGTCCAAGTGGGTCAAAGAGGACCAGACACTTGACATAAGTGATGAAGTCTTGACAGGTCAGGTTGAATAGATGCTAGGACACAAAAAAGTCCTAATACGTTAAGGTTGACAAGATATTGGGCAACGGGAAGTTTTAACAGGTCATGGATGACTAGATGTTGGGCAAAGAAAGTCCTGGTAGGTTGAGGTTAACCAGATACCAGGCAAGACCCGCGAACATAAATTCCCTGAATTAATTAGGGTAAACGATTGGCTGAAGTCAATTGGGCAGTTTTATCGAGCGAATAGAAGGGTACTGAATCAATTGGGGCAATCGATTCAGCCTAAGATGATCAATTGAGGCAATCGATTGGGCAGTTTTGTCGAGAGATCAAACAAAAGGGTGTTGAATTGATTGGGGCAATCGATTTAGCCTAAGCCTATCGATTGAGCAATTTTCTCAAGTGAACAGAAAGCTTCTAAATCGATTGGAAGTTGACGATCGATTGGTATGATTCACTAATTGATTGATCGGGCGAAAAAGAGTTGTTCTAGAGATTTGAATGGTCGGATCTGACATGACAATCAATTAGGGGTATGGCTAATCTATTGGGAGACATTTTCTAGCCCGAAAGAAAAGGGGGTTCGTGGAGAGTTTGAAGTCGCCGGTTCTTGGTGATTCTGAACGAAGTGTTGTTGCATTATTGAATCAACAAGAGGCATTTCTAAGAAAGAAAAGAGCAAGTAAAGTAAGACTCCTATTTGTAAAGTTGTTTTCAATTTTTTTTGTAATCTTGTTTGTGTTTCTAGTTATTTTTCTTGTAAGAGGTTTCTCCACCTCCGGAAAGTTTTCGAGAAGGAGAGAGTTCATAGTGGATTTGTGATTGCTGGTGTGGACCCTTGGATTAGTCACTTCAAGGAGGTGAATAACAAGTAAATCAAGGTGTAGTGCATGTGACGTTCAAGTTTGAAGTGAAGTTTCGTTGCACATTCAACGATGAGCACAACGCAACTATGAGAAGCGATCGAAGTCATTCACCCCTCCTCTCCTCAAGCTCGCAAGTGTCCTAACAAGTGGTATCAGAGTGAGGATGCTCTTCATCAGACTAATCGCCAAAAGAAGCAATAGCTAGAGGAAGAAGAAGAAGTTGAATGATTGAGCCCTAAATTTCAACAAGTCATAGGACAAATCATTGAGAGAGCTCAACTTCAAAATGGGACCCCGGAATGGATTTGGACATGATATTCGGGCACCTCCACCCTTCGTAGTAGGAGGCTTTGATCTTTGGAAATCAAGAATGGAGAATTTCTTGATGATGGATATAGAGCAATGGTTTGCTCTCATGGAAGGATTTTAACCTCCTAAAGACAAAAAGGGAGACCCTCTTTGGAAGAGTAAATAGTTTAAGGAGCAAGTCCAAAATTTTGAGGCAAATGACAAGGTAACTAAATTATTGGCAAATATTTTACCTAACAATATTTTGTGTAAATTAGGAGATTACAAGGATGCAAGTGAGCTATGGAGCAAGTTGACCAAGCTCCTTGAAAATGCCTCCTCAATGCCATGTGAAGACAAATTCAAAGAGGGAGATTCTTTGAATCAAGAGCATGAGGATTCGGAGGTTGAGAGATGCTCAACATCCGAGGATGAAATTGAGGAAGCATCCACCTCAAGGATTGAGGGGGAGAGGCCATTGATACCGGAATGGGAGGAAGTTTCTACATCCTGAACCAATGAAGAAGAATCATCCTCCACCTCTACAAGTCAAGGAAGCACAAATCTTGAAGGTATGTCAATTTCAATTAACAAAAATAAAGATCATATTATACATTTTGAGTGTAGGGAGAATGGACACTACAAGAGTAATTGTCCAAATTTGGTTAAGAAAAAAACCCAAGTGGCACCCAAGGTGAAGGAGAAGCCATGGGAGGCAAATGTCTTGATTTGCAAGGGAAAGGAGCACATTGTGTGCTTCACATGCAATAAGAAGGGACATTACCAAAATCAATGTCCAATAAGGAAGCATCAAAAAAAAAAAGCAAGGGAGGAAACACAAATCAAGGGGGAGCTTCTAAATGTAAAATTAAAGTACCATTAGTTAATGGTATTTCTCTATTTCATGATAACAAGCGTGCTAGAAATAAATTTTATGATTTTAATGCTTATTATCATGAAAATAGAAAACATGATAACTATAAGGCAAATTATGTGTTATATCATGCTAGAACTACCTTACCTAAGATAGGAAGGTAGAAAATGATCTAGACAAGAACTCTAAGCATTTTAGATATACGCCTAGAAAGAAAAATGTCAAACCTAAGATATCATTTCATAGTACAATTGTCTTATATCATAATAAACATATTAGAAATATGTTTTATCATCTTGGTGCAAATTACCATGAAAATAGAAATTTTTATGAGATTAATGAAAAATATAGGGTGTTTAAAGGTAGACCTACCCAATCCAAGGATAGAAACAATCTAGTCAAAAATCTAAGAATGAATATATGCCTAAAAAGAAGATTGTCCAAGGAAAAAAAAATGAAAAATCAACATTTGAGGATTTAAGGATTGAAAATCAAGTTTTGAGGTTAAGACTTAATAAATTGGAGAGGACCCTAGAGAAAATAACAAATAATATCAAAGGATCTAAGAAGTAAAACCTAGGTTTAGGAAGACAAGAGTCATCTAAGGACAAGAAAGGTTTGAGATACAAACCTAAGTCCAAGGAAAGCATGACTTCATATCATAGAGTTCCATATAGATATGGAACAAATTCTAAGAAGTCTAGAAGAGTGATTAACAAGGTTACAAGGGAGGTTATCCCTAGAGTTGACATTGAGGAGACTAGCATGACTAAGGCTTCTAAGAAGCATAGGAAAGTCATTAAGAAGGTATCTAGAGAAGTTATCCCTAGTGAGTACCTATTACACCCAAGGAGCACCAATAGGTTTTGAGTTCCTAAGAGTGTGTTCTCTACACCCTAGATAAGTATAAGGTATACCAACCCTAATTGGAAAGGTAGTTAACCAAACCATTGTGAAGTTGACATTTTAGGACATTTTCAAGGTGTTGTAAAATCTTGAAAATAAGAAGTTGACTCTTACTCTTGAAGAGTAAAGTATGCCAATAAAATTTGAGTATTGATATTAATAAAATTGGCACAAATATGATAAAGGTCAAGAGTGTGCCAAGTTGGGGTTTTGGCACATTCTAGGGAGATAGGTTGTTTATGTCAAGTTGAGATTTTAGCATAATGATTAGTTGATAACACTTAGATGAAAAATTTAGGTATTTTTCTTTGTGAAATAACTATCATGCTTATGTGTGTACTATCACATGCCATGTCATCATATCTTACAACCATCTTGTCATGAAAAATGATATATGTCATACATAAATCATTTATTTCGAGATATGATAGATTTCTTTTTGGAATTTATACATTGGATATATGACATAATCATTTACATGCATAGATTTTTAATTCCTTGTAATTAAGAACAAATGACATCGATTGACATCCTAGGTAGGATGATCACGGTCAAAACGTCTAGATAGAGATGCATGATCTCTTAGTATAGGGAAAATCAATTTATACATCTCACTAGAACTTTAGAGTTGACTTGTATGTGCATTGAGACACATTAGATACAAGTGGGATATTAGGAGGATGAACAAAACTCAAGATGTTGATTTAGTGCATATAATTAAGTTTTAGTTTCATAAAAATAAATGCATATTGAGAAGTTCAACCATGGGGAAAACTAATGTGCAAGTCATGTGCATTTAGCCCAAAGATCATGTTTGGAAATTGGTTTTGAAAATCATTTTAAAATTATCTTTGAAAACCTTGGTGAAGTCTATTTGTTGATAGAAATGATTATTGATTGGTTAGATACAAAGTTAGAGTGAAACAATAAAATTTTCAATGTTTCCAATTTTGTATCACTTTTTGAAAATAAGATATATTTTCATAGAAAACTATTTTTCCATGATAGTATGTGACATAAGTAATGTCTAAATGAAATTTCGTGATTTTTCAAAAATCATATAATTACTTGTGATTTTCTGAAATTGGGTCTGAAATCACTTTTGAAAACAAATCAAAAATACCAATCAATTGGCCACTGTTACCAATCGATTGGTACATGCAACAATCGATTCATAGGTGACACCAATCGATTGTTAAAGGCAATAATCAATTGGTAACTGATACTAATCGATTGGTAACTGCTGATTTTAATTGAAATGGGTTGATTTTAGTGGATTAAGTGATGTTTAGGTAATTTAACTATCCTTAACCCTCTAAAGTGCTTAGATGAGCATTCAAGGGTAATTTTCGTGTTGAAAATTAGAAAGGGATAATTAACGGGGACTAATATGGAATTAAGGAGAAGGTTTAAATTCAAGGTTTAATTTTTACCCTCAAGACTTAAACCTTTGAATTTCTCAAAGGTTTAGAAACCCCAAATCATTATTGGTGTAATGATAGAAGTTGGAGCATATTTTGAGGAGGAGTTCCACCTTAAAGGCATGATTAGGATATAAAAGTAGGAGATTTGTAGAAAGATGATGGATGTATGCTTAAGGTTAAGCATTGGAGACAATGGAAGGTAAGGAATCATCATTGTAGTATTTTGAAGGAGAAGAGGAATGAACCTTAGGAAGAGATTTTTGATGTGTATCAAAGGGGGAGAATGTAGGGTTTAAGTTAGGAACCCTCATGCATATTTTGGCATGAGAAAAAGAAAGTTGGGCTAATGAGTTAGCCTAACTTAAACATATTGTCAAACATTAAAAAGGGGGAGATTGTTGGTGCAATCTTCCTCGGGTCAAGGTTGACCAAGTTGACCATGCTCGGGTTGGCTCAAGTTTGGGTTTCGATGTTTGATCAATATGTTAGTAAGAAGTCAAGTAGGTTAAGATTGACAAGATACTTGATGATGTTTGAAGTTCAATAGGAAGTTGGCACAGGAAAGTTCAAGTGGGTCAGGGAGGACTGGACACTTGTTGATCGAAAATCCTAACTGGAGGTTAGACAAGGGAAAGTCCTAACTAGAAGTTAGGCAAAGGAAAGTCCAAGTGGCTTAAGAAGGACCAAACACTTAGCATGAGTGATGAAGTCCTGGCAGGTCAAGGTTAACCAGATATTAGGCAATAAGAAATCTCAATAGGTCACAGATGACTAGATATTGGGAAGAGGAAGTCCTGGTAGGTTGAGGCTGACTAGATACCAGGCAAGACCCAAATTCAAGCTTGAAAAGGCTGAATTAGGGTTACCAATCAATTGGCAGGAAGTGTCAATCGATTAGTAAATCATAAATTTGGAATTCGGGTTTTAGGGTTGGGCAATCAATTGGTGCAATCGATTGACCTAAGCCAATTGATTGGTTGATTGACCCAAATAATTGGTAGAATTTTTCTCGCGAATAGAAATGCCCTGAATCGATTAGGATAATCGATTGGTCGAAGTCAATCGATTGGGCAGCTTTGTCGAGCAAACAGAAGGGTGCTAAATCGATTGGGTAGTTTTGTTGAGCAAATAGAAGGGTGTTGAATCGATTGGGGCAATTTATTCAGCCTAAGCCAATCGATTAGGCAGTTTTGTCGAGTGAACAGAAGGGTGCTGAATCAATTGGGACAATCGATTCAACCTAAGCCAATCGATTGTATAGTTTTGTCGAGCAAACAAAAGGGTGCTGAATCGATTGGGGGTAATCAATTCAGCCTAAGCCAATCGATTGGGCAGTTTTCTCAAGTGACAGAAAGCTTCTGAATCTATTGGCTCAATTGATTGGAAGTTGGCAATCGATTGGTTTGACTCACCAATCGATTGGTAAGGCAAAATAGAGTCATTCTACAGGTTTGAATTGTCAAATCTAACATGACAATCGATTGGGCGTAAGGCCAATCGATTTGGAAGCGTTTTCTATCTCGAAAGCAACCATAGAAAAAGAGATTCATGCAGAGTTTGAAGCCACTGGTTCTTGGTGATTCTGAAGTGAAGTGTTGTTGCATTTTTGAGTCATTTCTAAGCAAGAAAAGAGCAATCAAAGGAATGTTCCTATTTGTAGAGTCTTTTTTGATTTCTTTTGTAATCTTGTTTGTGTTTCTTGTTATTTTTCTTATAAGAAGCTTGGAAGAGATTTCTCCACCTTCGAAAAGTTTTCGAGAAGGAGAGAGTTCATAGTGGAGTTGTGATCGCTAGTGTGGACTCTTGGATTAGTCACTTCAAAGAGATATATACTAAGTAAATCAAGGTGTAGTGCATGTGATGTCCAAGTTTGAAGTGAAGTTCCACTGCGTATTCAACGACGATCACAACACAACTACGAGAAGTGATTGAAGCTATTCACCCTCGTCTAGCTTGCAAGTGTCCTAACATGAATAGCTTTGATCGCTTCTAGTAGTTGCGTTGTGCTCATCATTAAATGCATAGTGGAACTTCACTTCAAACTTGGATGCCACATGTACTACACCTTGATTTACTTGGTATCCACCTCCTTGAGGTGACTAATCCAAGGGTCCACACTAGCGATCCAACTTCACTATGAACTCTCTCATTCTTAAGAACTTGCCAGAGGTGGAGAAACCTCTTACAAGCTTCTTACAAAGAATACCAACAAGAAACGTAAACAAGATAACAAAGGAAATCCAAAACGACTTTACAAATAGGAACCTTGCTTTGCTTGCTCTTTTCTTGATTGGAAATACCTCTTGTTGACTTGAAAATGTAACAGCATTTCGCTTCAAAATCACCAAGAACCGGCTCCTTCTTCTCCAAGCTCAAACAACTTTATAGCACTATTACTCGGGCTTATTTTCGCCAGCCAATCGATTGGCCTTACTCCCAATCGATTGCCACGTAAGATCCAACCGTTCAAACCTGCATTACGGCTCTTTTTTCTCCTTACTAATGTGTGTATTTCATATAGAATTTTTATCATAGTTTAGTACACATTTTATCCCATATATAGAGCGTTTATTCAATGTTTTCACTTGTTCATTGATGTGCGTAGATTATATATATTTTTAGACACTTTATATTGCATATCTACTTATATTTCATTGACATGATCTACATTATCGCACCCCATTTTATTATGATATCATGCTTTTTACTCCACATTATTCGAAGATCTTCTTTTTCTTTATTTTTATTGACAGGATGCGTTTCGAAGAAAAATTGGAGCTTAAAGGAAAAGCGGAGCAAAAAGCAGAGTAGGAAGCAACCAACTAGGGCCAAGGCACGGTCGTGCCTCAGCCCCAACAGGGAAAACCTAGACACAAGTCGTGCCTAAAAAGCACAACCGTGTCTAGCCTATCGTACTTCCTCAACATCTGGCCATGCCTCCCAAGCATGGTCATGCCTCCAGATCATCTTTCCTCAACATCCGGCCGTGCCTCCATGGCACGACCGTGTGCTAGAAAAGTAGGGGTTGTGCCCCCTGCCTATAAAAGCTATTTTTTCCCTTTCTCAAGGGGAAGGGGGGTGTTTTTTCATTCTAGGGAGAACATAAGGTCCAGTCATCACTTGATTTTCAGAGATTTCATCGATAATCCAAGGTGGTTTTCTTTGTTCCATCCATCATTTCGAGCAGAGAGGGTGCTCCCAAAGACCAAGACGACATCCGACTAAGCATTTCTTCCCTCTTCTCTCTAGACTAGGGCTAGAATATTTTATTTCTTGTCTTAGTGCTTTCTCTCCTTGTTCATGGAG
The DNA here is from genome assembly GCA_038050645.1 of Hedychium gardnerianum. Classification (NCBI taxonomy): domain Eukaryota; kingdom Viridiplantae; phylum Streptophyta; class Magnoliopsida; order Zingiberales; family Zingiberaceae; genus Hedychium; species Hedychium gardnerianum. The sequence goes on from JBBUKS010000017.1 coordinate 1,179,692, forward strand.
TAAATCCTTTGCATTATAGGGTTATGGAATAACTATGATCTGATTGATGATGTACGAATTATGGATATGCCGATTTCCTATTTCTATGAGATGTTTACCTCTTATGCTATATGTGTTGTGCCTTGTACATATTTGACAAAATGTGTATGTGAGTAATACATGTAGATTTAGGTGATTTGTTTCTATGTTAAGGTTGCTACTAGACTGGTTAATTAGGAGATCCTTAGTGACAAAGGATTCTCATTCAACCAAACTATTATGTCCTTAGTGACAAAGGGCTTCGACACTTATCCACTTTCTAGAGTTATATAAGACCTTGACATAGGAACTAACCCTAGCTACATAGGAGTAAGTATAGAGAATAAGGAGATGAACATGTTATAGGGA